>VMDO01016792.1:0-46710 GCA_007922755.1 Pedetes capensis | reverse complement strand
TGATTGCTGAGTAGTATTCCATTGTGTATATGTACCATAGTTTTTTTATCCATTCTTCTGTTGAAGGGCACTTTGGTTGATTCCATATCCTTGCTATTGTGAAAAGCGCTGCATTGAACATGGAGATGCAGGTGTCTCTGTGGTATGATGACCCATCTCCCTTTGGGTAAATTCCCAATAGTGTTATAGCTGGGTCATAGGTGTTATTATTTCTAATATGTAGAAAAGGATATTGTGACTCAGAGGAACTAAAACATACACCAAAAGCCACAGAGCTAGTCAACTAGGACTCATATCCACATCTACCTGGCTCAGAAGCCTATGTGACTATTTCCATTTTACCACAGTGATTTCCAGAACAAGCATCCAACAAATGTGCAAATTAAACTACATGTTTATTTTACATTAAGAAGACTGTTTTGTTTAAATTTTGGTTTCTGTTTTTAACCAAAATAGCTCAAAATGAAAACAATCTGAAATTGCAAGCGATGATTTGCTTTGAAAAAATCTATTAACCTCACATATGCCAAATCTTACTATTATTCATCTACCAATTCTATCCTTCTTATGTTTTCTAGACAATAATTGTCTCTCCTCAAGCAAAGACTTCTGGGTTCATGCTAATTCTCTACCAAAACATAAAGTATACTCAAAGGTGGAAGAATGAGAGTTCATTGCAGCAGTTGGGAAAATCCAATTAATTTTAAAAACTATTAGCACAAGATGCTTCCCTGAAGAAGAGGTTTAATCTCCATGAATGTGTCTGAACTGAGTCACTGTTTAAAGTGTATGCTCAGCTGAGTGATGTGGGGCACGCCTGTCATTCCAGCAACTCAGCAGACAGAGGCAATAGGATTGCAAGTTCGAGAACAGGGGCAGCTGCATAACTTAGCGAGACCCTATCTCAAAATAAAAAGTAAAAACTGGTCTAGGGGCACAGCCCAGTGATAGGGCACTTGCAAAGTATGTCCAAGCCCCTGGGTTCAATCCTCAAGTACCACACAACACAAGAATGTATGCTTTTTCTGTATTCAGCAAGTATTTTCCTATATGTTTATATCCTCAGAACACAATCCTTTCCCATGGAATTTAACCAAGATTTTATGCCCTGGGAAATGAAGAGACCTGGACTTAATTCAATACAAGCAAATATGCACAGTAAAATGAGTTTAATGTTCAATTGTTGAATTCCAACTATTGATATACTACAATCAATAGTCATTTTTCTATTTTTTCTATTTTTAGCAGTCATTTTTCTATTTTTAGAAAGAAAGAAAAAAAGAAACAAAAAAGGAAAGAAAGAAAAACTAAAAGGTCAACGTTGCGACTGTACCACTCCTTCAGGCTTGATTGTTCAATTTGGGTTCTTCCAAATGGCTGGCTTCCAGAGTATTTGCCAATGAGCTGGTAAGAATGAGTCTTTAAGTATTTCTCAGGACAGAGAGGTCTTACAGGCTGTTTTAACTAGAGCTGTGTCACAATATAAATGTTCAAAGGAGGCCTGGGTTTTGGTGATTTACTTGAAGCACAAATTCCCTAAAAGGGTGAGATTGTTTAGCACTGCACTATGGTTTCAGTAATAGAAATGCCACCAAGTCCTTATATGGTACATAGATAGGAAACAAATGATGTTAGGGCAGAAATAGAATCCTACTTAAAGGAGGAACTGCCAAGAACTACAGTAAGGTTGGAACATTTATCTGTTAGTGGAAGCTTGATCATTTTAACTGGACAAAGCTATTTGATTTAGAATAGTCAATAGATACGTGGAGACATGTATGGCTCTCAGTAAAATGGTAATTTAGCTAATCAAATGCGATAGTTATGGCAGATTTACATAGATGGGAGACAAACATATTTGTTGGATCATTGGACAGGATTCATTAAAAAATAAAAACCAAATAACATATGTGAAAAGAATATGGTGAAGCATTGGATTTATTTCACAGAGACTGCTATGGGTTGATAAAGCCAATTTATTTGCACCTGATTGCAGCATTAAAGATGTATGTTGAATAAAATTATTAAAATAATCTAAAGTGGGGTAACTTAAAAGTATAGCACTCATATAATTGGAATCCCAAAAACAGAGAAGAGGGAAAAGTAGACAGAAGATATTTGAAGCAAGGTCACATTTTGTCAAATTCAATGAAATACATGCATTTGCATATTGAAAAAGTTTAGCCAATCCCAAGTAGAATAAGGTTTCAAAAATTATGTCTAGACTCATAATATGAGTGCTAAAAATGAAAAAGAAAAAGAAAACCTTGAAATTCAATAGAGCAATTAAGGTATTTCCTATAGATACATAATGAACTTGAATGTCCACTGACAATGAGTGTAAGAAGTGGACAAATACCTTAAAAGAGTTGAAAAGAAAGAAATATGCTACCCCAGAACTCTATAGCCATTGAAAAAAATCATTCTGAAATGAAGGTAAAATGGAGACGTTTCAAACAATAAAATGAAGAAAAATTTTCTGTAGCCAATCTGTACAACAGCAAAAGTGAAATGAAGTTATTCAGGATGAAGAAAAATAAAACGTGGACCTTTAGGAATTAATAACAAGCATGGGAAACAGTTACTATGTGGGCAAAGTTTTATAAGAAGCTGATTGTCCTCTTAATTTCTCTATAATACATATTACTGTTTAAAGTAAAATTCTAATACTGTCTTGTTCAGAACGTACCTGTACTAGGGAAGCAAGAATCAGATAAAATGATTTTTACATGATGAGGTACAGTATTAATCCTGTTTTGAAAACTTTCATAATAAACTGGTGGGAAAATAATGAAGAACCAAACCCAAATTGCCAGACATTTTGAACTTTTTGTTTTAATTCAATCTAAGAAACTACACAAGAGGTTTGGGAAGTATAGTAAAATATAATAATTCTATGGTGTATGGAATTCTATGGCATATGGAATTTTCAGATCTGGTTAACATTGAAAACCTTTAGGTATTTTGCTTTCGATCTTGAACTTAACTTCTCTGAATGTTTCTCATAATACTTTTTCCATTAATGCACTTAGGTTGCTTTTTGAGAATTTAATCTTAAAGAAGAACCATTCATTGTTTGATGACAGAAGATCCCAGTCTGAGCTCACAGAGGCAAGTGACAGTGTGTGAAGCAATCTGGCATATGCATCTCTCAAGCACACTGTGAGGGCACCAGTCTAGAACGTTGCTATGATAACGGACATTTAAAACCTTGCCTTATTTTGAAACATATACAAGGTTATAAAGCAACAGGACTCCAGGACTTTTTCAAGTTTCTCATAACTTTCTCTTTCTGCATTCTTACTCAGAACTGGCAAAAAAAGTTGCAGTTACTTACCTTTTAAAAAAGAGAAAGCTGGGTGTGGTGGCGCAGGCCTATAACCTATAATCCCAGCAGCTCTGGAGGCAGAGACAGCAGGATCCCAAGTTCGAGACCACCAGCAGTCTGTGTAATTTAGGGAGACCCTGTCTCAAAAAAGTAAAAAAAAAAAAATTGGCTGAGGTTGCAGCTCAGTGGTCCAGTGTTTGCAAAGCATGCAAATTTAGTCCCTGGGCTGAACCTCCAATGCCAAAAAAAAAAAAAAAGGGAAGGAAGAAATTTACTGTGAGAATGCAATTCAGTCAAATAAAGGTCATTTACAAGGTTTGGTTTTTGTCATTATGACAAAGGCAAATTCAGATGCTCTGACAAAAAGGTTGATCAAGACTTTTAAATCAGCCCATGTGGTGCATACATCTGTAATCCAAGTGACTCAGGAGACAGAAACAGAAAGATCATGAGTTCAAGGCCAGAGGAAGCCTCCATAACTTAGTGGGATTCTACCTCAAAAAATGATTAAAATGGGCTGGAGATGCAGCCCAGTGGTAGAGCACTAGCAAAGTATGTGTGAGACCCTGGGTTCAAAACCCAAGTACCACAAAAATAAAATACATAAATAAATAAATAAAATTTTAAAAAGAGCCTGACTCAAGGTAGAAAATAAAACACCCCCCCTTTTTTTAAAAGTTCTTGTCCTATAATCTTGTAAAGTAGAAGTATCTGGAATTGGACTATGGTTTCTTCAAGTTATGTAGTGTATAATTATAACCAGTAACTCTTCTTAATAGGTATTAATGCAAGCCATATGTGCACGTATATTCAAACTACATATATTATCTTATTTTATTTCAAAGCAATGAATGGGCTATCTCTCTGTTAGGTGCAATCAGGTCAGGTTTCACACATAAGTGGTCCTATGGCAACAGAACGAAGGCACTATATCTGACAGTGCTTCTCTGCTATCCTTAGGGTTTTCAGTGGCTAATTGTTTCAGGAGTGGGCTACTAGGTCCTTCTCTCATTTTGTGGTGCTGGGGATCAAACCCCGGACCTCAGAGCACACAAAGCAAGCACTCTACCAACTGAGCTGGACCCCAGCCTAATGAATGGGCTAGATGTAGCTATTATCATCTGGAGTCTGCAGGTTGAAGGTGGAGTAAACCCAGCCTCCCAGTGTTGCCAGTGGAAAAACTAGGAACCCACCCATATTGGCCCATCAAAAGCCACTGCCTTTATAAATCTTAAGCCAACTGTTTCTCTCTGCATCAAGGTCTGGCCAATGCTCATGATGCTAGGATACCAGGCATATTTTCCAGAAGCATTATTTCACCTCCACATCTGCCCCTTCCTTTGCAAGATGTAAAAACTAACCTTCATGTTAGTTTCTTAAGCCTGCTGTAACAATGTCCTGTAAACCAGGGGATTTTCAACAACAGCAATGCATTTTCCCACAGTTGTGGACACTAAAGGTCTAAAATCCAGGTTTCAGCAGAGCCTTTTTCCCTGTGCAGGCCTTAGGGAATGATCTTTCCTGGCCTCTTACTAGCTTTAGTGGCTCCCAGTAATGCTTTGCATCCCTTATCTTGTAGCTGTATCATATGAATGTCTGCCTCTGGCTTCACATGGCTTTTTCACAGTGTCTCCCTATGCATTCCCTCCTTTTCTTGTAGAATACCAGCCATTGTCCAACATAAACCAGTATGACTGCATCTTAACTAACTGTATCCGCAAATACCATATTTCTAAATAAGGTTACATTCTGAGATTCCAGAAAGATGTGAAGTGAATTGAGGAGTGGACATTATTTAACCCATGATACCACTAATGAAAACACCATTTTTCTCTGAATAAGAGCAAACCTGAGTGTACACTTTTGTAGAAATTGTTAAATCTTGCATTTGGTTAGCATTTTATAGATTTGAAATTGTTTTACATCTTTCCTCTTTTGAGTAGTGATCTATCTATATATTACTATACATATATATACACACACACATATATATATGGCTGGGATTTAGCTCAGTGGGTAGAGCGCTGCGCTGCAGTCTCTGAAGCCCCGAGTTCAATTCCCAGCACTGCAAAAATGGGAGAAGGGCCTGGCAATCCACTCCTAAGGCAATCCCGAAACAGTCAGCCATTGAAAACCCTATGAGGGTCACTATGAGTCGGATACTGACTCGAAGGCACCTAACAACAACAACAATATATATATATGCATGTATTGTTAATTTCTGTTTTTACATGATGAAACCATGATTTTACATCATGTTTGCAACTTCAAAATTCAATTCAGTGACAGACTTTGAAGGGAAACCTAGAATGTATGACTTCAGGTCAGTTTACTTTCCCACATCCACCAGCCCCACACATAAGAGCTCCTTCATTCATTGTAGATGTATTGAGTTCTCATTCTATTTCAGGCATTGTTACTGTGCAAAGGGCACAAAGATATTCCAAATTGACTGTCTGTCTCCAGGTAGTTCACAACCTAGAAAAAAAGTCACTTAGGAAACCCTCATATTGTTCAAGTGGGTCATATATATGTATGTTGTTGTTGTTAGGTACTGTTTAGTTGGTGTCTGACTCATAGCGACCTTACATACAACAGGCAAAACATATTATTAGTGCTTTTCTGTTATTACCTAGGGTTTTCAATGGTTGATTGATTTTTGGGAGTGGGCTTCTGGGTCCTTCTCCTATGCCTACAGCACCTGGTGTTCCCAGGCGGTCTCCCATCCAAGTACTAACCAGGCCTGACCCAGCTTACCTTCTGAGATCTGATGGGATTGAATACCACAGTGTTACGGTTGCAGGCATATTTGTATTTACATACACTAATTATGAATAGCAAGTTTATAATCATCAAGTTATAATTAAAATACTTATCTGTCACTCTAAAATTGTCCTTGTCATATGTAGGATGAAGAAGTCAAGGAATAAACACTCCCATGTGAACAAGTGAGCTCCACTCTGGAAGTTTGTAAGAATGTGAATGGTTTGGGACATAAATTTAAGCAGCTAGTCCAGATGTGATGAATTTTCTCTATTAGAAATTCATGTATACCCAACTTATAAAGGTTTAAAAATTTCATACCTCAATAAACGAAAGCTTAGTAGGCTGAAACTACACTAAATTCCTCAGGCAAAAGTCTATGTCCATTTAACAATTATCTCCCTGGTAGAGAGTAGTCAATGGTAAATTCCTGATCATCCAGGCTCCTTACTTCTAACTAGCACCTGCCCCAGGGCCTTTGCTTGTGCCAGACCCCCCCCCCATATAAGTCCAAACTCTATTGCTTATATTTGTTATAAAATAAAAATCATTGATAAAGTTACCTATGCAGCCACTGATATAACCTTAAAAAAATCTTCATTGTAATATAAAGAAGTAAAAGGAAAGTAAATTATTCCAAAAGCATATGCATCTCAATATATTAGTGCTTGACCACAGTTTTACTAGAAGAAATGGTGAACCATTAAGATGCTTGTACAAATAAGGAAAACATCAGTGAGTGATGCATACTGACAGATGGGACTCAAATTCTAGGATTGGTGTTGTATCACTAATAGCCTCAAATAGTAATGAGTTCATGGTAACATTCTGAACAAAAATCAAAGTGCAATCACCCCTTGATTTACATGGCAACTGCAGTCCTAGAAATACATGGTATAATAAAACTCTGAAACACCTAACTCAATAAAACCCTGAAACACATAGTTACCTGTAGGATGGAGTGATACGTAGCTTCAGAACATTTTTTAAAGTCTTTCTTTTCACCTACATGAATGTCTGCTAAGAAATTTGAAACTTGTGCAAGAATGTCATTCTCTCATCAAAAGAACAAACAAAACTCCTATGAAACTCTAAAATATCCTCCATGGGATGGAATTACATCCCATCTGAGACCCACTAATTCATGCCCTCTGTGCCCTCTTATATCCTGAATTTGGTCTATCTGCCTATTTTTATTTATCAATACTCACAGGGTAGTTATTGTGTAACCAGATATTCAATAAATATTTAACCTTTAAAATAACTCCGTGAAGTAGGTGTTGTTATTTTTATTCCAAGTTTACATAAAAGGAAGCTGAGAGATCAAATAATTTTTGCAATGCCACAGAGCCAGTAAATGGTAGAAGGTGGAATTTCAACCCAGGCAATATTGGCTCCAGAATCAACACTATTCTATGGACAGATGCTTCAGGCTTTTTTGTTTTGTTTTTATTTTTATTTCAGAGGAAAGATCTCACTCTATAGCCTAGACTGGTCTTGAACTCACAATCCTTCTGCCTCGGCCTCTTGTGTGCTGGGTTTATAGACATATGCTACCACTTATGGCTGCTTCACATTTTAATGTGGATAGACATTCCATCTTTCAAACTGTCCCGGGGAATACAAATGCTGTTCATTCATGCACCAGATTTGGATTAGCAAGGTCTCATGCTATATTCCTCCCTGATGAAAACATGGACTATATTTGCTTACATGTGTCCCTAAAAAAACCTGGGACATTTAATGAAGAACAATATAAGTATTGTTGGATTGTTGTTGTTGTTGTTGTTGTTGTTAGGTGCCTTCAAGTTGGGTCTGACTCATAGTGACCCTGATAGGTGGATGAATAAATCTGAAATAAAAATCCACTTCAATAGTCAGCCCGTTCCTTTCCAATTGTCCTGAAGATCACACATACATACACATACATACACACACATACATACACATGTGCTCTACATAACCAGCTACTGGCCAATCTGTTTCTTACCTTGGTAAGAAATTTAAAGTGGTTGATATCAAATTCCTAGAAATTCCTTCTCTCTTCTATTAAACTAGTTCTGCTCCACCCTTCTCTGCACTTCTCATATGTTTCTCAACACTGTTCTTTTTCCTTCCATGTTCAGGGAGAGAGAGGAGTACTTAGCTCATCTCACTTTTTTCTACTTGACTCAATCTCTTCCTTTTTTCTTGAGCTCTCTTCCTGCTAATTAGTCAATGTGCTGATCTCTCCTTGAACTCTACCATGTCTGGACACACTAACATAGCCTCTTCATGTGCTTTCTGGGGAGACTCTATCCTGCATTATCTCTAGACAGCTAATGCCTGAAGGGGTCTGTATCAGTTAGGCTTTGCATCACTGTGACTAAATACCAGATAGAAACAACTTAAAGGGAGAAAAGATTTATTTTGGCTTATGCTTTCAAAAGTTTCATTCCATGGTTGCTTAGATCCATATGGTCAGGTAGAACATCATCATGGCAGGAAGTTGTGGTGGAGGAGGTCCCTCACCTCATGGCAGACAGGAAGTAGAGGAAGCAAATATAGGAAAGGGCCAAGTCAGGACATGTTCCCAGTGATTTACTCCCTCCAACTAGGCCTCATCTCTTATTTTTCACCACCTCCCATTAATGCTATCATATTATGACTCCATGAAGGGACTAAACCATTCTTAGGTCAGAGACGTGGAAGTGGAGTGAGTCAAGCCACCTCAGTGGTGAGTCATGCACAGGAGGACACATTTGGGAGGACATCCCTGGGTAGGCAGGAGAACAGGATGCTCTGCCATTATTTGCACTAGGGAAACATCCCTTTGCTCAAGGTTCTGAATGATTCATAAGTAGTAAGCATAAAGCACAAAGTACAGTACTTGGCTTTATTTGTTTGTTTTGGCAGACTAGGGATTGAACTAGGGCCTTGTGCATGCAAGGCAAGTGCTCCACCACTAGGATGCATCCCCAGTCCATGCACTTGGGTTTTACATAGCCATTGCAGACAGCAAATATTTCGTGTGTTCATGTGCAGTGAAGGAGATACTCTGAATCTCCCTCTTTTGTGCTACTCCCCTTTTTGTGCGGTTCTATAATTTGTCTTTAAATATCAGCATTTGTTGGGTCCTTTCTCTGATCTCTTGGAGGACAAGGATCTTTTACTTCCTAGGAGATGAACTTTAGCTGAGTGGATGCTATGAATCATGATCAGATTTCCACTTCTTACATAAATATATTCCATTTCTAGCTTTACTTAGAATTTTATTTTTAAATTCAAATTCATCTTTAGACTCAAGTCTCTGTTTCAGAAGTCCTTCTCAGTGGGCAACAAAACAGAACACAACAAACTTCACCTCAGTTCCTTGGAGGAGCATTTCAGAATCCCAACACAGGCCCAGATTCAGGTTTCTTTCCAGCCTCAGGAGTGAATCCTGCAGCCTCATCTTCAGTCTGAAATGCACAGTCTGTACTTTTGCTCTCAATTGTTTCTCCACCCTGAAATTCCTTCTTGGTCTATGTTGTTGTTGTTGTTGTTGTTGTTGTTGTTGTTGTTGTTGTTAGGTGCCAAGGAGTTGGGTCTGACTCATAGTGACTCTGTACAACAGAGAAACACTATCCAATACTATGCCATGCCCAGCACTATCGTCAGTGCTTCTCTGCTATTCATAGAGTTTTTGATGGCTAATTGTTTTGGGAATGAGCTGCCAGATTCTTCTCCCAAACCTGTAGCACCTGGTATTCCCAGGTGGTCTCCAATCTAAGTACTAACCATGCCTGACCCCAATTAGCTTCCAAGATCTGACAGAATCAGATACCACAGTGGTACAGCTGCATTTTATTGCTCAATAGCTTTGCTAAACTCACTTTGCTAAACCTGTGAATATATGTCCATGTATGTAGAATGTGGGTGCTCATAATTCTATTGTGAAGACTCCCTAAGTAAAAAAAAAATCATACAGTTTAATAAAACATTGCCAAAGACTCCCAAATAAGGTAGTTCTTCAGCTGTGAGAGCTTTCTAACTTTTCTGAACTTATGTCCCTGTGTCCTATAATCATGTAAAATGTCAAAAGGATATTAAAATATCAGCTAATTTTAACAAATTCCTCAAAATCATATAGTCTTTTTAAATGAAAAGAATAAAAAAGTAGGAATTTATTAAATCCACTGTATACAGTAGGTCTGTCTTTCATTCATAGCATCTGTACTGCTCCCTTCTGTGAATGAAATACATGTATGTAAATATATGCATGTAAATAATATTTAAAGTATAGCAGATTAAATAATAATTTGGCCTATTTGAGCATTTTTCAAAGCTCTTCAGGCAGTCTTTTGAGGCCTATCTACTTCTGAAAGTTTTGGATCAAAGCCCAGAACACTTGGTCTGTACAACCAAAACAATGATGATAGTCACAGAGTACCCAATGAATTCAAGTTTTTCAAGACAGACAGAAACTTCCAATGCTCACAATCTAGCTTTAACCTCAAACTAGGACGGTTGAGGCAGAATTCTAAACAAATTGGATAATTTCTGGCTGTAGTACACTGGCAGGAGATGTAGGGACAATGAACTTAAAACTATTGGAAGGGAAAAAAAATCTTAGGCTTCACCACTTAACAAAAACATACAATGGATCCTGAGTGGCTGTAATTCAAAGCTATCCTATACCTTGGTAGGCCACAATCAACAAAGATGTTCCCAAACATCTTTGCTTCTAAGTCTATCATGGATGTGTCTTGACTTTTTTTTCTCTATTACCCACTTAAGTTTTCAGGGCAAGGCCTTTCCAGATTCACAAACGGATTTAGAAGTTTAAGAAAGGATATATCCAAGGGGCTGCCTATGGGTTGGCTTTTATTTGCAGTGTAGAATGTGGTAGGAGAAAGAACTGACAGGAGGTCAAGAGATCAGAAAAACAAAATAATCTTCTAAGTGGCCTCAAATTCACATGGTAAACATAGAACCTCAGCATTGCTATGCTATGTAAATCAGACCTCAAAAAAGCTGATGTGCCACTGGGAAGGAAAAGGGTTTTTTATTTTTTCCTTGTTTTTTGCTTGTTTGTTTGTTTTAGCCTGTAGCATACAAAGAAATAAGATAGCAGGAGACATATTTCAACAAAAGTGTACCATCTTCAAGTTAGCTGGGCTCTTTCTATATTCTTAGCTGTTCCATAGACCCTAGTCCTAGAAGAAAAAGGCTCAAATAATTCCTCAAATAACTCGAAAGTAGTGGGTAGATCCTTTTTCTATTTCAGAGTGAAAAATGACAGTTAAATAGCACATATCACCTCAAATCACCATCTGGAACCCCAGGATTGCTTAACTGGCAACTTAAAGGCCACATCAGAGGATAGTAACAATAAAAGAAGTATGAGACAACATTAGTCCTTGACATAAAAGACAGCAGTCCTAAATAAGAGGGAAACAAGGCTACAATGTGGTAGGAGACACATTTTAGTAGCCTTTTAATGAATGAAAGCAGAGTTATTTAAATCAGAATATAACTGACCTATTTCTAGAAAGCTATTATTTATTATTTGTAAGTCATTCCCAAAGCTGGACCTTACATCAAATATGCTCTTTATTTCACCCTCCTTTATTCATTTTTTGCTTTCTTAGCTGCCATATTCAGGAAGATTTGTAAAATGCATTACTATTGTCCCTGCTTTGGTCTAGTAGTTAAGGATTAAATCATACAAAAGCTGTTAGTTGTGGATGCTAAATTGGACTGGGACTCTCTGCACTGTAGGAAAATGACTTTATTAGTATTTCCTTGATGAATGCCAGAAAATAACTTCATTATTGAAGAGAATTATCTCCAACAGAATTATGAACAATCTGCTCACATGACTAACAGTATAAGATAAGCAAGATTGCAACGTTTTTAAAAATTAAGCATCCTTTTTATATTTCATTTTAATTTGTTATCATGAAAAAAATCATTATATTTCACTCAGACATGCCCATATGTATGCACATGCACACATACTCCATCACCATCCCTATTCCTACCTTTGCTTAAATTGTCATCGGCTTCCTATTGCATTTTAGATGTAATCAAATCTGGTCAATAGGGCAAGTTATATTTTAGCACTGTCCTTGCTCTGCCTTTGATCAAACATCACCTTATGTTCTCGGCTAAGTCTCATGGTCTTGTTTCAGTAACTCAAACGTGCTTTGCTACCTCCTGGCACAGGGCATTGGCATGTTCAATCTCCTCTGATTACAAAGCTTTTCCTCCCAGCCCACTTACTACCTCAGTTACTTTGACCAATTAGCTCTTATTCACCTTCAGAACTAAGATCACTTCCCTGGAGAACTTCCCTGCAGCTTTTGTCCCCCTACCCTCAGATTGCCTAAGGTCCCTCTAAACACAGGACTGACTCTGTGCAGCTCAGACTTGCACATACACTCCTGCCATTACCTAATGAATATTTTTGTCCCTGATCAACTAAACCTAAATCTCCATAGGATATTGTTTGGGTTTATCACTGGAGCCTGAGGCTCAAATGCAACATCAGGCCCAAGAAATCCTTGAATGAATTAGTAAATATACTTTTTATTTCCATCCAGTTTGGAGACAACCAAGTTGTGGAGTCCTAGGAGGAAACATGATGTGCAGTCTAAAAGGTACCTGGAGAGGCTTTAATTAAGTTAGCAGTTCACAAAGATATCCTTCACACATCTGTCAGTTTGCCATACTGTGGGGACTTGTGTGTTGCTATGAGGCTGAAAACTATGCCACCAGTATACCTGATACCACCAGGGCCACCCATGGTGGACAGGTTTCAGCTGAGCTTCCAGACTCAGACAGACTAGGGAGTAGGACCTGACAACCCAAACCTGAAATCAGTAGCCATTGAAAATCTTAAGAATAAAAAAGAAACATTGTCAAATATAGTGTCGGAAATATGAGCCTCCCAAGGCAATCCCGAAACAGTCAGCCATTGAAAACCCTATGAGGGTCACTATGAGTCGGATACCAACTCGACGGCACATAACAACAACAACAATATTGCACGGCACTCAAAAGACTACTGTGGAAGAGTTGCCTCCTCAAAGTAGAGTCTACCTTGATGACTCAAATGGAGTAAAGCCCCAGAGATCTCCATTTGCTGATGTGGCACAACTCAAAATAAGGAGAAACAACTGTAAATATCCATTAATAATTGGAAATGGAATGTGCATAGTATGAAACTAGGAAAATTGAAAATAATTAAAAGGGGAAAGGAGCACATAAACATTGACATCCCAGGCATTAATAAGCTAAAATAGACCAGCATGGGCCATTTTCAGTCAGAGAATCACATGGTCTACTATGCTGAGAATGACACACTAAAGAGAAATGGGGTTGCATTCATCATCAAAAAAGACATCTCTAGATCTGTCCTGAAATACAATGCTCTCAGTGATAAATTAATATTCATAGGACTACAAAGAAGGCCAGTTAATATGACTATTATTCAAATTTACACACCCAGCACTAAGGCTACAAATGAAGATACGGAAGATTTCAACCAGCTTCTGCAATCTGAAATGGATCAAACATGAAATAAGGACGTTTTAAGGAAAACTACTGGTGAATGGAATGCAAAAGTTAGAAACAAAGAAGAAGGTTTATTGGAAAATATGGCCTTGGTGACTGAAAAGATGCTGGAGATCCCATGATAGAGTTGTGTCAGACCAATGACCTTTTCATATTGTTGTTAGGTGCCGTCAAGTTGTGTCCAACTCATAGCAACCCTCACAGGGTTTTCAGTGGCAGATTGTTTCAGGAATGCCTTGGGAGTGGGTTGCCACATCCTGCTCCCATTGTTGCAGTGCTGGGAATCGAACTCAGACCTCAGAGACTGCAGAACAGCACTCTACCAACTGAGCTAAATCCCAGCCTAACCTTTTCATAGCAAATACATTTTTTCACCAACATAAATGGTGACTATACACGTGGACTTCACCAGATGGAACATACAGGAACAAAATTGGCTACATTTGTAGAAAGAAACAATGGAAAAGCTCCATATCAAATGTGAGAACAAGACCAGGTGCTGATTGTAGATCAGGCCATCAACTGCTCAGATGCAAGTTCAAATTGAAACTGGAGAAAATTAGAACAAGTGTATGAGAGCCAAGGTATGACCTTGAGTATATCCCACCTGAATTCAGAGACCACATCAAGAACAGATTTAATGCATTAGTTACAAATGATAAAAGACCAGAAGAGTTGTGGCATGACATCAAAGACATCACTCATGAGAAAAACAAAAAGTTATTAAAAAGCCGGGAAAAAAATAGATCAAATTACATGTCAAAAGAGACTCTGAAACTTGCCCTTGAACATTCAGCAGCTCAAGTATGAGGAAGACATGATGAAGTTAAGGAACTAAAGAGGAGATTACAAAAGGCAGCTTGAGAAGACAAAATTAAATATTTTAATAAGCATCATTTTCATACTTCATTTTCATTTATAATCATGAAAAAATCATGATACTTCACCCAGACACGCCCAAATGAATGCACACGCACACATACTCCATCAGAAAACCAAAAGGGAAGAACACATTCTATTTTTTATTGGAAATTTTTAATGTGCAACTTAATATGATCCATTCTGATGTGCATTTCATTATGACATTTCCATATATGCATTTTGTTGTACATTGCACAGATAAGTTCCCCCTTACCCTCTTGTGCACCTCCTCCCTCCATCCCACCCCCTCAATCAAAGACCTCTCTTCCATTTGTACGTCTTTTTGTTGTAGTATTTTTCTACATATCCTTGGATCCCAATTATGTTTAAGAGTGAAACTTTTTCTGTAGTGAACTATCGGTTTACATTGTCAGTACTATTACCCGAATTTTCTAGTCCATCCATATTATTACCATTCTTTGGTATTATTGGTATAATTATAATTATTTCCATAACTATTAAAGTTGGGCTGTTCACCCTGAGGTCACCCCCTCCCCCATGCCTCATGCCTCTTTGTTCCTCCTTTCCCCCCTCTCCTTTCCCAGGATTTCCTCCTTTTGCTAGATCCTTCCCTCCTTCTTTTGTGCTCCCCAAATTGTCCCTTCTCCACTAGGTCGACTTTAGCTTTTTATTATGTTCTGATCTCTGCATAGGATTTTTCCTTCTTTTAATTTTTGATTCAGCTCCCAAAACATTCTTTTTTTCTCAAGCTTAATGAATTGAAGAAAAATTCAAGCCTCAAGTGGCAATAGTGAAAGATTCTACAGGGAAAATATTAAATGATACAGGAAACATCAAAACAAGATGGAAAGAGTACACAGAGTGATAATACAAAAAAGAATTGGTGGAGGACCAACCATTTCAAGACGATGCATATATGAGGAATCACTGGTTTTGAAGGAAGTAGAAGCTGCCTTGAAAGAATTGGCAAAAGGCAAGGCTCCATGAATTGATGGAATACCAATAGAGATGTTTCAACAAACAGATGCAGCACTGGGGTGCTAATATGTTTTTGCCAAAAGACTGGGAAAAGAGCTACCTGGTCAACTGACTGGAAAAGATCCATAGTTGTGCCTATTCTCAAGAATGGGACCCAACTGAATGTGGACACTATCAAACAATATAAATATCACACACAATCAAAATTTTACTAAAGATCTTTCAAAAATGACTGTAGAAGTATGTAGACAGGGAACTGCCAGAAAATCAAGCAGGATTCAGAAAAAGGTGGGGAATCAGGGACATCATTACTGATGTCCAATGGATATTAGCCAAAAGTAGAGAATATCAGAAAGATGTCTATGTTTTATCAACTATGCAAAGGCATTTGACTGCGTGGATCGTAAGAAATTATGGATAACACTGCAAAGAGTAGGAATACTAGAGCACCTAATTGTGTTCATGAGGAATCTGTACATGGACCAGGAGGCAGTCATTTGAACAGAACAAGGAAACACTGCCTGGCTTAAAGTTGAGAAAGGTGTGCACTAGGGCTGTACCCTTTCATCATATTTCTTCAGTTTCTATGCTGAGCAAATAATCCAAGAAGCTGGACTTTATGAAAGAGAATGTGGCATCAGGACTGGAGGAAGACTTATCAACATCCTGCAGTATGCAGATGACACAACTCTGCTTGCTGAAAGTGAAGATTTGAAACATTTACTGATGAAGATCAAAGAACACAGCCTTCAGTATGTATTGTGACTCAACATCAACAAAACAAAAATCCTTACAACTAGGTCAGTATGCAACTTCAAAATAAATGGAGAAAAGATTAGGTTGTCCATGATTTTCCATTACTTGGTTCTACAACCAACACCTGTGGAAGCAATAGTCAAGAAATCAAAAGATGTCACATTAAAGATGAAGGTGTGCCTGACTCATGCTATGGTATTTTCGGTTGCATCATATGGTTGTGAAAGCCAGACATTGAACAAAGGAGACAGGAGAATTGATGCTTTTGAATTATGGTGCTGGAGAGGAATATTGAATATACCATGGACTGCCAAAAGAACCAACATATTGTTCCTAGAAGTGCAACAAGAGTGCTCCTTGGAAGCAAGGAGAGCTAGACTGCATCTTATGTATTTTGGACATGTAGTCAGAAGGGACCAATCCCTGGAGAAGGACATCATGTTTGGGAGAGTGGCATGTCAATGAAAAAAAGGAAAACCCTCCACTAGTTGGATTGACACAGTGTCTGCAACAATGGGCTTAAACATAAAGAAGATCTTGTGCCTGGCACAGAATCAGGGAGTGTACAAGGGGTTGCTGTGAGTCTGACCCAACTTGATGGTACCTAACAACAATAACAACACAAATACATGGGTGGAAGAACAGATCCAAAAGGGAGAGAAAACATGTTTTTCAAACAAATTGCCAGTGTCTACTTTTTATATAGTTTTTTATGGTAGTTGAAATAAAAATTTAAATGTTCTCATACTTTAATGCAATATTTTCACATATAAATACTAAACTATATACAAAAATGTTCTTTGGGAGTCCATATGTGGAATCAGCTGAAACTTCAAATGCTCCAAATGTGCTTTAGGAGGTAAATAAATAAAGGTACACTCATGAAAGAGTGTATCTCTTAGTCATCAGTGAACATTGACCAGTGCTTTGGGCCACATATTGAAATTGCAGATATGAATTTTATTTACAACAAATGGTAGATAAAATCCTTAGGTATTATTCTTGAAAGAACTATATATATATTAATAAAAGAAAGCAGAAATTCAGGTACTGTTCTGAACTTAGTAAACTGAGTTCTCTTTTTATGATGCTTAAGAAATTTTTATTTTCTTGAAAATAAGACAGAATAAAATTCAGGTTTTTCAATGTGTACCACTGAGTATCCCTATGGCAATTCTTGAACTCTGCTGCAATTAACAACACAAAAAACAAGCCAGATGTGGTAATGCTTGCCTGTAATCCAAGTAACTCAGGACAGGGAAGCAGGGGGATCACAAGTTTGAGGCCAGAGGCGCCTGCATAACTTAGGGAGACACTGTCTCAAGATTAAAAAGTTTTAAAAAGGGGCTACAGTTGCAGCCCAGTGGTAGAGCACTTACAAAAGTATGTGCAAGGTCCTGTATTCCACCCCCCAGTACCACCAAATATATATATATATATATATTATATATATATATTTTTTTATATATATATATTTATTTATTATATGGCATGATTGGAAATAAAGGAAAAATATAAATATGGCTCAGTAAATATAGACATGTGGAGGAATTCCTTTTGCCTGTGTGGGCTAGGATGAAGGTTAACATCAGAGCAAAATCACTAAAAATAATCCAAGTGTCAATTAATACTCAAAACAATGACAGTCATCTTTCAGCTACTTGGAGCTGCTAATAAAAGAAATTGAAAGGCTTATAATATGAAAAGGCTATTAATAGATTAATGAAGCTTGACCTAGAAAGCAGATTTTTATTTTAACCCAGGATAGAATGATAATGAGCTGCTTTTAATGTTTTATTTTAAGAAAAATGATAGATTGAGAGATTTAACAACTTGTTACAATTCTAATTCACAGAAGAATTGATATATATAAACACAGGAAATGGAATGAATACGTCTTGTACTCTAAAATACAAAGCTAAGTAAAATTTTAAGACTCTCAGCAACCAAAACCACTATGGTTAATCTTTTCCTATTTTGCTTCATTATTAATGCCCATAGTTTGGCATCCTTTTCTTTCTTGAAGACTTTTATAGACCAAACCAGATCCACTATGATTTCCTTTGAAGGCAGATGGTCCACAACTTAAATGTTTCAACTTTCCATGTTTTGATTTTAGGATGGTGTGAAACTGTTATGCATTCAGTAAAAGTAGCACTTCAAATTTCGAACTTTGATCTTTTCCAGGCTAGCAACAGATGATCAGCAACAGATGATCGGATCCTTTCTTGATACTGGGTGGAGGAAACAACCCATCCTCCACAGTGTGCTGTGTTGCTAAGCTAGTATGTTCAGTATCTTGTTGTTACGTGCTGTCAGCCAGGTCTGACTCATGATGACCCTATGTACAACAGAAAGAAACACTCCCTAACACAGTGCCATGTCTAGCACTATGTCAGTGCTTCTCTGCTATTCATAGGTTGATTGTTCCGGGAGTGGGCTGCCTGGTCCTTCTCCTTTTTGGAGTGCTGGAGATCAAATCCAAGGCCTCAGAGAGCACAAAGCAAGCACTCTATCCACTGAGCTAAACCTTAGCCCGTTCGGTATCTTATGTGCATTTAATGAATTTTCAACTTACAATAGTTTCCATTTACAATATGTTTATTAGGATCAAATTACATCATAAGTTGAGAAGTGTCTGCATGATTATGTGTAAAAAACCTACAAGTTCAAATGCAATAAAATTTGTTAATGCTCATCACTAGCATTTTTATAGTAGTCAATTAACTCTTCCATTTGCATCATCTAGAATTCCATTATTGAGATGAAGATAGGCATGTATAACAAAGTTTTCCAAGAGAAACATGGACATAGAGTTTTAAGGGAATGAGATTATACTAGGCCTTAAACTTTCCTGTCTAAAAAACCTGAAAGGCCATCAGAAGTATTGTTAGCTGTTCCTTCTCTTTCACTGGTGCCTTTCTTAGCTTCACAAAGGAATGTCATGCCCTTCATCCAATTAACATATTGGTAAGTGGCACAGTCTCAGGGAGCAGAGTCTTCTAGGACAGTAAGCAAAGGAGTATATGACAAGCCTTCTTCATTTAAGGCACTGTAAGCTTGTAGTGGTGCTTTGGGGTTTCCCTACATCATACATATATTCAAAAAGGCAGAGCGAAGCAGCAAGAGAGCTAAAAATTTGCATTTAACAAACTTGCCTCTTCCATCCTCTACTTATGAGTGCATCCATTGAGAGGGACAGTCTCATAAGGACAAATGGGACGAGAGGGAAGACACCTTGACCACAGCTGAATGTTACCTCACCAAGAGAAATACACATGGCAGAGAACTTTGCACCTCTTCTACCTCACATGCGAAATTCAGAAATTGGAGGAATCATGGCAGTACCTATTAACATGTTTATGTGAATTGAAAACTGATATCAGACTCCCTGACAATGAGGGCTGGGTTTTCCAATTAGATTATGTCTAGAACATACTTCATATATTGAATGAGTTAAAAACTACAACTCCAAGATTTGGACAGACATCAGTTTACGATAAAAATCATATCTGATCACAATGATGATCATCAGAACGGTCAGAGAATGGTGAGAATCACATTTTTTATTTCATATGTTTACGTATTACTGATCCTTCTTTCGCCAGAGAGATCATGACATCAGAACTGAAAATCATCAAATACTTTCAACAAGCCAAAAAGTACTTTTGTAATAAAAAAAATAGAGAAAAAAAAGTTTTAAGTTTAGGGGAGTAAATTAACCTTTTGAAATAATATTATATGCTGCATTAAAGTTTTAAGATTACATATTCCTTTTCTTTTCCTAAATCAAATTTTACTTGTACACATTGTTTGAAGACAATAACTCCTTAGAGAACAAAACCTACAGTTTCCAAGAAAAGTTTTCCCCGCTTTCACTTACAATGGAAAAGTCATTTGGTTATTGAACTGAAAACTGCACTCTGGTTTGTTCTCAACTGTTAACAAATCCCAAGGTTAAATACATTTTGTAACTTCAACACTTATTTAGAAAGAAACAAAAAGTAGTTCCTTTTTTCCTTCCTTCAAGTTTAATTTAAAAAGCATACAGAGTTCCTCTGGTCAGGGTGGCTATCCCTTGAAAACCACTGTTTTTCTTTAATGTTCTCTCTACCCCTATTAATCATCCTCTACAAAGAGAAATACCAACAAAGTATTTTTAGAAACAAACACATTAATGCCATCTTGACTATCTGATCAGATTCTTCACTATGAAAATCAAGACAAAAACCAAGCAAGATTTTAACATCATTCAGAACAAAAATTTCTTCCATTCCCTATTTTATTTGACAAATTGAATCTATGGTTTTGGTCTAAAAAAGTTAAATTCATAAACAAAATATTCTGCACACTACTTTAAAGAATAAAGTTTCATTTTTTATTGAATTATCTTCAATAATATCGTGAAATACGTGAAAACACTAGGTTAGTCTTCATTTGATAATTTGTTTTACAAATGTCCTCATATCTGTGCAAGTGCATCAGAAAGTACACATAAACGCCTTGTGGCCGGAACTAGATTATTATATTCCTAGAGCATGCCACATTGCATCTATGAAACAGATGTGATGATACTAAATACAGCTCTACATTTTATTAGGCTTCTGTGTGTTTAGTGTGATAATGCCTTTTAAACCCTTTAATTAACTTGAAAATAATGTTCTACATAAACAAGAGATAGAGTAGTATTTCCTTCCCAGCAGCAATATCCTAGTGATGGAATGAACCAAGCATGGTTTATGGTTTATTGATATATAGAAAAATGATTGCCTCCTCCCTTCTCCTTCTATTCCTAACCCTTATCAAAGCTAGTGTTTATTATCTCCTTTTTAAAAAGCAGCCAGCTTTCTATGATTTCTAATTTTAGCCCAACTATAGAGAGACAGGAAGGAAGGAAGGAAGGAAGGAAGGAAGGAAGGAAGGAAGGAAGGAAGGGGAAGGGGAGGGAAGAAAGGGAGGGAAAGAAAGAAAAGAAAGAAAAGAAAGAAAGAAGAAAGAAAGAAAGAGAAGGGAAGAAAGAAGGAAAAGAAAAGAGAAAAAAAGGAAGAGAGGGAGGGAAGGAAGTCAACTCAAGAAACACTGTATCTAATCATATGATTTCTTTTCTTCTGGCTCCAGATCTCAAGAATTTCTTCAACTCTATGTACCTAACCACTAGTATTCTAGAATAAGAGTACAGTGTCTCTGTTTTTAAAAAAAGAAAAAATAGTTATTGATGTTTTGGTACAAATATTTGCCTCCTTTCTGGGATTCTGAAAATAGGATGCAGCTAGCCAGATGTTCTGAAAATGCTTCCCAGTGCAATAAGCCCTAACAAAAGTCAACTATCTCCTCCACTACCTCCTTCTCCCAGAATGAATGGAGGAAGAGTCAGACTGAATAGTCTCCATTTGTAAACACTTCTCTTCAGTTTAGAAGTCATAATAAACATGCACAAAAGGAGTAGTTATTGAAAAAGGAACTTGATATTATAAAGAAAAAATGTGATACTGGGGAAGAAAATACCACGTAGGAAAAGTACCAAATATGCAATAAAGGGATTCATTGGCATTCTTTCACACTTTCTGGAAGGTTTCATTAAGTGTCCACCTGGGACTGGCATTGAACTGCACAATGGATAAAGCTCAACTTCTTAGGGACCTGACGCTGCATTAAGAGTACACAATGCCATAGCTGGGCCCTGTGGCGCACACGCCTGTAATCCCAGCGGCTCGGGAGGCAGAGGCAGGAGCATCGCAAGTTCGAGAACAGAGGCAGTCTGCCTAATTGAGCAAGACCCTGTCTCAAAAAGTAAAAAAATGGGCTGAGGGTGCAGCTCAGTGGTCCAGCACTTGCAGAGCATGCAAGCATGAGGTCCTGGGTTCAACCCCTAGTACTGCAAAAAAAAAAAAAAAAAGAAAAAAGAAAAAGAAAAAGAAAGAAAGAAAAAAAAGAGCAGACAATGCCCTGCAGTGTCTCTTATAATACAAACTAGACTTTAAAATATGTGGCAGTTTGTTGAAATCTACTCATTGTCATTATTAGGATTAACTTAAAAATAATCTTCCATTTTCCACCCTTCAGGACTGCATTTTAAACATAAGAGTTTTTCATGGCAGAAGTAATTTTTTGTTCTCTATGCTTTTAAAAAAATGTTTAATAAATAGCATTATAGCAGCAGAAGGGAATTTTAAAGGAAAAATAAATCACACTTAATACCAACATTATAATGCAACAGCTGGTTTGATTTCTGAATATCCGCTTTCCAGTCTTTATCTACAAACTAACATATTTTACATATTTATTATCAGAGTATATGTCTTATTCTTCTTGTATTTTCCCTAATTTTATATCTACATATTTCCATACTGCTTCACTTTATTTCTCATAATGATTCAATAACTCATGCCATTGAAATATCATAACTTACCTATTTGCTTTCTATAATGCTATCACTCAGCTCATGTCTAATTGTTTTCACCCTGAAAACACTGTCATGACCATCGTTGTGCACGCTTACTTTTTTCTTTTGAAATATTTTCTTAGGTTATATTTATAGGATTCAGCACTGCAATTGTGACAATTTTTCATATAGTATTTTGGGGGAATAAAAAATTTTTAAATTCAGTGTGTTAGTTTGTTGTTGTTGTGGTCAAGCACAATAATTATTTTATATTTTGTATCAATTTCGGTAGAATGAAATCCAGCTGCAACTCTAAAAATGAATTTTAATAATTTTACCAAATTATTATATGAAAAAATTTAATGATTGCCAAGTCATACTGAGGATATTTACCTTCAAAATATAACAATGATAAACAATGTTAACAATGCATTCGTATTCCTTTATTAAATTACCCATTATTCCTGTCTTATTGTACTGAACCCTGTAGCTCAGAAACTAAGCAGATTTAACTGAGGGGCACTGTCTAAAGTTTAGAAATCTTATTAAAAATGTTGGAAATACCCCTTAATTATCAAATTTAAAGAAAGATAATAGGAAAATTGGAGAAGGATGGAAAATGCTGGAAAAATCTTCACTTAAAACAAACAAGCAAACAAAAAAGCAACACTGCACAAACATCTATATAAGTCATATGTAAGAGGAAGTACATGCACAAACGTGTAGCTTCCCATATTCTCTTTGAGCAAAGGTCAAAACTGAGTTTGCAATGAAGCCTACTTTAAGATGATTTAAATTGATTCTTCAACTTCCCTAACTTTATTTCAGTGAAACAGATGAATTTAAGAAACTATGTTATTACATAACAAAAGTTTTTTTGATTAGCCAAAAATGTTCCGCCCACACACTGAAAGCAACCTGTTGTTGTTAAGTGCCCTCAAGTAGGTTCCAACTCATGGCAACCCTCATAGGATTTTCAAGGGCTAATTGTTTTGGCGTTGCTTCAGAAGTGGAGTGCCGTGTCCTTCTCCTGTTTTTGCAGTGCTGGGGATTGAAATCAGGTCCTCAGAGAGTACGGAGCAGCCTTCTACTAACTGAGCTATAAACCCCAGCTCAGAAAGCAATCTAGCTATATATCACTAACATTTACTTACCTGTTTTTATCATGGATAACTTTCAACATGCTCAGAAGTAAAGAAAATAGTACAATGAGAACTCAGAGTCACGAACCAACATCAAAACCCTTCCACTGATGACCCTCTATCACTTCCATACACTATCCCCTCCTCTCACTCCCCTATTTTAATCAAGTCCAAAATATCATATAATTCTATGTGTAAGTCATTTAGAGTGTACCTGTAAAGGTACTGTTCGCTTCATCTTAATGTAACTAAAACACCTGAAAAATTAACAATACCTGAACATCATCAAATATTCAATGTTAAAAATTGTCTCATAAGTGTCATAATTCTTTTTCACAACCCCAATCTACATAAAAGCTATACCTTGCAATTGATTACAATTGTACATATTCTAAACTATTGTCCCCCATTTGGTCTTAATTTTGTCTTGCAATTCATTGGTTGACCAAATAAGGTTGATTTTCCTGAAGATTTTTCTATTTCCTATAGTATAATATAGGTCAATTACATCCTCTATCGCCTGGTAGCATATTTCTATCCTCATTATTTTCAATAAATCAGTTATTGGACCTAGAGTCTTGATAAATTTCAGGCTTGATTTTTTTCTCTTTGCAAGACTCCTTCATATGTTACATATGAAGAAGACCTTTAGTTATGTTAATATATGCATATCAATACAGTTAGAAGCCAGAAAAGAACTAGAAAAGAAAATCAGACAAGAGCAAAACCTAATTTTTCTCCATTTCAGCAAGTTTTAGAACACTAATTACAGCCTCAAGAATCCTGCTATATTTCATACCAACATTATTAAATCAACTATTCTAAACAATTTTTTACTCTTTTATTCCCTGATGATTGTGTTCAATGAGTTTTACTACAAAGAACTTTAAAATATTTCAAGTTAGATACTGAGTTTAAATTCATAACATATTTCTATAATAATTTATTCTATAATAATAATAATTCTATAATAATAATAATAATATAAAATCATAGGTGGCCAAAGCAGAGTAAAATTAACTGAGTTCAGTGTCAGAAAAGCAAAAGGAACCACTGCTGGCTCTCAAATAAGTAGAAAGAGGGAAAAATGATAAAAGGGAACCCTACCATTTAAGGCAGAACATCAAAAATGTGAAACATTGTTGCTGTTGTTGTTAGGTGCTGTCGAGTCGGTATCCAACTCATAGCGACCCTCATAGGGTTTTCAATGGCTGAGTGCTTCGGGATTGCCTTACGAGTGGATTGCCAGGCCCTTCTCCCATTTTTGCGGTGCTGGGAATTGAACTCAGGGCCTCAGAGACTGCAGCGCAGCACTCTACCCACTGAGCTAAATCCCAGCCCGTGAAACATAGTACGTGCTTTATAAATATTTGTTGAAGGAATAATGACAACAGACTTAGGATGGATGGATTATCACAGGTACTTATGAAGAAGTATAGACTCAGAAAACAACTGTATCTTTTTCCATAAGAAATAATCAAGAATGATCATAATGCCTCCCAAACTTTTTGTGCATTCATGGTGGCTCAAGAGGTGAACAGCCCATTGTCTTCAAACTCCAGGTCCTTTAGTTCTTCTGACTGTTCGTTATTTATTCAAGTATTTCTCTCCTTCATCATTTTCCAAATTCTCTCTCTCTCTCTCTCTCTCTCTCTCTCTCTCTCTCTCTCTCTCTCATTTCTATCTTATCTCCCTTCTAACCCATCCTAGTCTTGCCCTCTTAAGAAGAAAAAAAGAAACTTCCATTTCATCTTACTTTAGTTCTCCCCAAGAGGTAGACTCTGACTCAAGGCTTTGACTGTAAGCATGTTATCCTGAGGAAGCACTCAGTGCTAATAAGTAAGCCAACAGAGAAGGGAGGCAATGAAAGATATTAGAATGAACAATTTATTCACTATAGGTTGTTGTTGTTAGGTGCCATTGAGTCGTGTCCAACTCATAGCGACCCTTACAGGGTTTTCAATGGCTGACTGTTTCAGGATTGCCTCGGTAGTGGCTTTCCACGTCCTTCTCCAGTTTTTGTGGTGCTGGGAATTGAACTCAGGACTTCAGAGACTGCAGAGCAGTGCTCTACCAACTGAGCTAAATCCCAGCCCTATTCACTATGGGTAATTGGGGCTAGATCCTGCTGGCAAATTCTGGAAGATCATCTGGGACTTGCTTAAAGGTTGTACCAACTAAAGGGCAATGAAGTTAGGGCATTCATTAAGCAATTTCATTCATAATCTTATTGATTACACCACTAGGAACATGCATCTCTCAATTTTCAAAAAGAAAAAAATATATTGTCCAAGTCTCCCCACTGTATTTCACTGATCATTCATCACCAAGAGGCTAGACCTTTCCCATCATATGCCTTAAAAGTTTCTCTTTTAGCGGGGCATGGTGGCACAGGCCTATAATCCAAGTGACTCGGGAGGTAGAGGGAGTAGAATCCCAAATTCAAGGCCAGAGGCAGCCTGCATAACTTAGTGAGGCCCTGTCTCAGATAAAAAATATAAAATGGGCCGGGGGCAAAGCTTAGGGGTATCACTTGCAAAGTGCACATGAGGCCTGGGGTTCAGCCACTCAGTACCACAAGAAAAAAATTTTTTTCTCTTTTAAGCTGGGCATGGTGACATAAGGCAGAAGAATCTCAAGTTTAATGCTAGTAGAGGCTACATAGTCAGTTCTAGGCAAGCCTTGGCTACATAGTGAGAACTTGTCTCAAAAAAGCCAATTAAAAAAAAAAGTTTCTATTTTTCAGTCTGTGCATTTCTCTTCACAAATTCATCCTCTCCCTTATCTTTACCCATCACTCATGTTCTTGCAGTAGCTGATATGTACTTGTTAGTCTTTTCAGAGCTCTAAACTCATCTCCCATAGGTATAGGATCATTCCCACCTAAATAGTTCTGTAGGTTCCTCAAACTCGGTATATTCTAAACCCAATTCACTACAATTTTTTCCTCATCATCACCACAAGCCAGAGGCAGCCTGCATAACTTAGTGTGACTGTCTCCAAAAAAAATTTTTTTTAATGGGCTGGTGGTGTAGACCAGGAGTAGTTGTTGAGTGCCACCAAATCAGGTCTGAGTCACAGTGACCCAATGTTCAAAAAAAGGAAATATTTCCTGACATTGTGCCATCCCCAGTACTATGTCAGTGGTTCTCTGTTATTCATAGGGTTTTCAATGGCTGATTATTTCAGAATTGTTTCAGGCATGGGTTGCCAGGTACTTTCCTCATTTTGGGGGTGCTGGGGATATAACCTGGGGCCTCAGATAGTACAGGGTAGTACCCTACCAACTGAGCTAACCTTGCAAAGTATGTGTGAGGCCCTGGTTTCAACTTCCAAGTACCATAAAAAAAGAAAAACAGGCATCCTTTTATGTATGGTATTGGAATTATCTAGTCCAACAGATTGTTGTTGTTAGGTGCTGTTGAGTCAGTATCCAACTCATAGCAACCCTCTGTACAACCGGGGAAACGCTATTGTCAGTGCTTCTCTGCTGTTCATAGGGTTTTCAATGGCAGATCGATATTTGGGAGGGGGTTGCCAGGTCCTTCTCCCAAGCCTACAGCTTCTGGTGTTCCCAGGTGGTCTCCCATCCAGGTACTAACCAGGCCCGACCCTTCTTAGCTTCCGAGATCTGATGGGATCAGATGCCACAGGGCTATGGCTGCAGGCATTCCAACAGATACCTGAATGTTTTTTGCATTGGAATGTCTGTGTATCTGTCATGAGCATCCACAGATCCCACCATATAAGCAGACTGTATAGTATGTACATGCACGTACACGCACACACTCAACATATACGATGGCTGAAGTTCCAAACAGTAGAATGTTGGTAATAACCAGAACACAAAGATAAGTAAATGCCAAGAGGAACAGAACAACATTCCAAAATACAACCTTCCTGAATATACTGGCCAAGGAATGAAATTAATATGCCATGTTGAAAACTTTCATTCTAACATATATAGTAAATACAGGCAAGAATCAAACAGAATCTATAAAACCCAGCACAGGCAAAAACTCTATGCTTCTTCATTCATGCTGTAGGTAAATTGCATTCTTCCCATCTTTGCTTGTTCAAAAAAGTTAACTTTCTCCTTTAAGTGTATTCAATATTAATTTTAAAAATCATGTTATCAATAACGTCATTGATTACAAAGCTTCAAGAGGAAATTTTGCTCAAGGGGTGGATGCTGTAAAACATTTTTTTTAAAGCTATCTCTACCTTGCTTCAGTATACTTGGAAATCCCAACTGTTTCTTAAAGTAAGTCCTTAACTCTGACTGCATAATAGCATATATGAGTTAGAAGGATTCTCAAATTAAATTTTCTTCTTAAAGTGGAAGTAAAGGCTTATATTATCTTGTTATTGAATAAGAAAAGTACAAGAAAGTATAATTCTAAACTTTTCTCACTTGTGAATATAAGCAAGTAGATTTCAGCAATGAGCAAGTAGGATTTATCTTAACATGTAAGAGAAGAAAGAGCTAATTTTGATATATGCCAAGGAATCATTTGATAAAACTGATGACCCATGTATGATTTTTCTAAAGCCCTTAGTAAGTCAGGTATAAAAGGGAACCTCCTTAACCTGCTCAGGAATAGCTTCCAAACATTTAAAGCATGTAAATTTAACAGTAAAGCACGAGAAGTATTTCCTTTAAAATCAGGGAAAACACACATGTGCAGCTTTTATTTAGTATTCTACAAGAGTCCCTAAACAATAAAAAAAATGGTAAAAAAGATTTGAAAATATATATGATTGTATGTGGATTACCTATAGGTAACCATTCTACAAAGAAAATCCAAGAGTATCCTCAGAAACTATTAAGACTGTTAAGGAAGGTTACTTACAAGATTATAAGATCAATATTCTAAGACCCAAATCATTCCTTCCCACTAGAATAACCAAATTTTAACAGATTTGGAAAGGCAACAGACAAAATTATTTTATTTTATATAACAATAAAATTGTAAAAACACTGAGAAATAAATAAAATATGAAGTTCAAGGCCTAAAGTTATATTAATAAATATTATTGAGGTTATAAGCTTTCTAGAGCAAAATAAGTATAATAAAGTTCCTACTTCATATCAAACACAGAAACCAATTCCATGTAGACAAAGGCTCTGAGTTTTTAATAAAACACACTATTTGACATTTTTTAGAAGAAAATATTGGAACCTATCTTTTTGGCATAAGAAAAGGAATAGACTTTTTAAGCATAACTAAAAAAAAACTAGGAAAGACTGAAAACATGTACACATTAATTTAGTTACAGAAAAATCCTGATGTACTTCAGTATATCAAAAAATAGCATAAACAAAATTAACAGAAAGGTTTACAAGCTGGGAGCGGTGGCACACACCTATAATCCCAAGGACTATGGAGGCTGAGGCAGGAGGATCACAAGATCAGAGGCAGTCTTGGTAATTTAGTGAGACCCTGTCTCAAAAAGTAAAAAAATGGGCTGGGTGTGCAGCTCAGTAGTCCAGCATTTGCAAAGCATGCAAGGTCCTGAGTTTTAGCTCCACTACTGAAAAAAAAAATACAAGAGGGAGAAGATATATACAATGCAAATGATTTGACAAATAATTAAGATTCAGAGTACATATTTTTTGTAACCAATAATAAAATGCAGCAGCAAGGGCATAAACTGGCTTTCCACCCAATAGCTAAGCCAGTTTGTTGTTGTGATTAGGTGGCATCAAGTTAGTATCCGACTTGATGCCACAAAGCTACAGCTGCAGGCAGAAATGGACATATTCATACATTATTGTTGGGAGTTGAAATAGGAGCAGTCTTACTCTAGACATCAATTTAACTGCATGCAACTAAAATCTCAAATGTTTATAACTTGAATAATTCCAATTATGGATTTTTATCCAGAGGAAAACATCTGGGTAGAATGCATAGTCAACATATGAGAGTGACTACTGCAGTGTTGTTGACACCACCATAATTTCCACCAGTGTGAAACCCACTGAATCAATATGGGTTATCCACAGAAGGGAATATTGTTCAACCTTTAAAAATGATAATAATGCTCCAAATTCATCATCAAGGAAAGTATTTCTATTACTAAAAGGAACTATATATGTATGTAAACATTGTTGTTGTTAGGTGCCATCGAGTCGGTATTCGACTCATAGTGACCCTCATAGGGTTTTCAATGGCTGACTGTTTCGGGATTGCCTTGGGAGTGGATTGCCAGGTCCTTCTCCCAATATAAACGTACACATATATATAAACCACTTGGGTAAATAAAACTGAATATTTATAAATAATTATGTATAGGTATATTTACCTCCCATGGTAAAACCGTACTGGTGGGAGGGGCAAGCTCCCTCACATTGCAAAGCTCTACAGGAGTCATACACTTAGGACACAAGGTGCATCCCACCTGCACCCACAACCTGCTAGAACTCAGCCTTTAAATATATTACAAAAAAAAAAACGTGTTTCTGTCCAGATATTTACCACTGTATATCTGTGTCTATCTGTCTCTCATTCTTTCTGTTTTGGGAACTTTATGAAATGCTTACCAATCATCACAAAACTAAAAGTTGTTGCCCTCATTTAATACACTTTTTAGCTGCAGACTATTGTTTAGTTCTTTGGATATGAAGAACAAGTAGATTAGCTGAGGGATCTGCAGGTATGACCATTTCAAATATCTAACTTCTAACAGCCATGGTTCTATGTATTCTCTTTCAGAGGCAATAAATGAAAGGGAAAGAAGAGGAAAGGAAGGAAAAAGGAAAGGAAAAAGACATTTAGCAAAATATAGTCTATTGTAAGGAGAACATTACGTTTCCTTTGATAGGTAGAGCCCATGTGGTCCGAGACTGGCAAAGGTCCAAAAACTCCATTAGTTCCCCTACATATCTGTACTCTCTTCCCAGCACAAGAAGCTAATAGCTAAGCTTCTTTCCAGGCACAGGTAAGAGAAACCCATAGCTGTTGCTTCCCTTGGTTTTCATAGCCTTCAATAGTCTGTAATGGAAAAGATGTTTCCCAGAAATGCAGCAAAGTTTTGGACCAAGAGTAAGCTTTGCTAGTCTGTTTGAAGGGACATCACCTAACCCCTTAAGTCCACTGAAGTACAATTTTTTTACCCCTCTCCCCAACCCAGCTTATAAAAATGTCTACAATATTCAGAAGCAAAACTTTCATTTCCCATTTCTACCTTGGTAGGGAAAATATCAAACTAAATAGTAAAAGTAATTCATTTTTCCTTCCTTATTCTATATACTTGTGTTACAAGCCACCAAATACTTGCACAGTAATGAGGCAAAGCTTGAATTAAGGGTAAACTTGTCTAAGAGCCAACTGCCAAACCATACTTCCAAATAACATTTCCTGCTTGGTAAAATGCACTGAGAAGGGTACAGTATCACTTTTGCGGTGTTTGCCAAAAATGCATCACCTCAAACTATTCATGAGAAAACATCAGGCAAATCCAAAAGGAGAGGTATTCTATGAAATAACAAACCAATATGAAAAAAGCCTTGAGGAAATGAAAGACAAGGAAAGACTAAAGAATTTTATCACAGATTTCAGGAGACTGAGGAAACATGACAATTAAATGTAATGTGCAATACAAGGTTGGATTCTGGGACAACAATAAAAAAGATGACAGTTGAAAAAGTTGTAATGTTCAACTTAGGTCTGTATTTTAATTAATAGTATTACAATAATATGCATTTTCTGATTTTTTTTTTTAACCATGCAACTTTGTTAGTAGAAAGGCCAGTTTCTGATGGCTGGTATTTTTTCGTTTTTAGTCTCTTAACATATTAACATGGAAGATATAGAAATCTTAGAGTTAATTATATTTAAATGCAATGTCATGATGGGCAATCTTTCACAAACCTATTTTTTTTTTAAGTACTGAGAGGTTGACCCCAGGGCTTCACACATGCCAGGCAAGCACTCCACCACTGAGATACACTTCAGCCCCTTTTTTATTTTTTATTTGGAGACAATGTCTCGCTGAGTTGCACTGGCTGGCTCTGGTCTCAAACGTGAGATCTCCCTGACTCAACCTCCAGAGTCATTGAAATTACAAGCCACAGTGCCCAGCCACAGTCCCCCTAATTAACTGAGCAGTTCTAAGTAGGTGGCTCTACAGGCATACCACTCTGGTGTCCAATCTTGTCAGATCTTGGAAGCTAAGCAGGGTCAGGCTTGGCTAGAACTTGGGTGGGAGACAATGTAAGAATACCAGGTGCTATAGGCTTGGGAGAAGGACCCAGCAGCCCACTCCCAAAACAATCAGCCATTAAAAGCCTCATGAATAGTAAAGAAGCACTGACAATATTGCTAGGCATAGCACAGTGTCAGATAGTGTTTGGTCTATTTGTACATAGGGTCGCTATGAAGCCGACCTGACTTGCCAGCAATGAGCTACAACAACAAAATAGGTAATTGGCACCTTTCTTAAAATTGTACTGATTGTGTAAGATGTTAACATTAGGGGAAATAAGATAAAGAAGATGTAGGAACATTCTACAATTTCTACAACACACACACACACACACACACACACACATTATTTCAAACAAAAGGTTAAGAAAAATGTTTCCTGATCAATATTATAATAATGACCAAAATGTATATATTTAAACCATCATCCATTCTTCTTTACTTTCTTGGCCTAATATTTTCTCAAGCATGGTTTCTTTTTTTGTTGGTTTGTTGGGTTTGGGGGGATTGGGGACTTTTTGTTGTTTTTGCTGTGCTTATTTGTTTGGCTATCTCAGCCACCACTGTAGCTCAGCTCCTGTCATTCATTCTCTCTTCTAGTTTCTGGCCTACACTATGATTGCTATTGACTCTTGTCTCCCCCAATCATTGTCTCTCCAAAACCTTTCAAGGCTTCCCTTTGACTGGAGGATGAAGAAGGAAACCCTTAAGGCCATAAATGGTTCTTTTCCTACTCTTCCTGCCTCTTTTCTCATCTGCCCCTTCCTTTTGCTCTCTGCCTCCAACCTTCACTGGCCTCCCATGGTAAAACCATACTGGTGGGAGGGGCAAGCTCCCTCACATTGTAAAGCTCTACAGGAGTCATATACTTAGAACACAATGTGAACCCCACCTGCACCCACAACCTGCTAGAACTCAGCCTCCATCTGTTCAGGGCTCTCTCTGGGAGTGCACAGTTTAGATCAAGTTCATTTGAAATGCAGTCTCTTAAGAAAGCCACTCCCCCTCCACTCCACAGTACTATCTCAGTTTGTCTTTAGTTGCAGTTAGAGTAGAGTCCACTCACTGCAATGCTCCCTTACAAAGCTCTAGGACATCAGGGACCAACTACTATCTCTAGCTCCAGTGTTCAAGCACAAAGAAGATGATCAATGAATGTCCTCTGAACGATGCATAAAGAAATGTTGTTGTTGTTGTTAGGTGCCATCAAGTCAGTATCTGACTCATAGAGACCCTCATAGGGTTTTCCATGGCTGACTGTTTAGGGATTGCCTTGGGAGTGGATTGCCAGGCCCTTCTCCCATTTTTGCGGTGCTGGGAATTGAACTTGGGACCTCAGAGACTGCAGCGCAGCGCTCTACCAACTGAGCTAAATCCCAGCCCTATAAAAAAATGAATGGATAAAAAATATAGTATGAAGGCCATTTCACCTCTGTGTTACTGTGTTGCAATTATTAATGTATTATAGTTAGATCTGTGACAAAAGGAAGGCCCCTATCTCAGGCCATTTGGGCTCTAAAAAAATATTTCCACAGTAGACTGGATGACTTATCAACAACAGAAATTTCTTTCTCACAGCTCTGGAGGCTGAGAAGTCCAAAATCAAGACACCTGGCACATTTGGTGTCAGGTGACAGCCACATTCTGATTCACAGAAGACCATCTTTTGTTATGTCTGTACATGACAGAAGGAGCGAGAGAGGTCTCTGGGGCCTCTTTTCTGAAGGGGCTGATTCCGCGGATGTGAGCAGAGTCTTCCCAATCCTCTCCCTAATCTCTTCCCAAAGACCCCAATTCCAAATACCTTTACACTGGGGATTAGTTTCAATGAATGGATTTGGAAAGCACAAAACCATTCAGTCTATACCGGAAAATTATTTTTATAACTTTAAAACAAATTATTGCTTCATCTCTTAAGCCTCTTTCAATTTTGTTTTGTTTTTTTTCTGCCTTTGGTGTGGTTTCTTCTTTATTTACCTAAAAAAAAAAAATTCTATTAATAGCATGTGGGAAAACCTATCTCCATAATGTAGAATAATTATGTAAAAATTTATTTTAAAACATTATTTCAACTGAAAGCAGAGAAAGAGGTGCTAAATTGGGTATGTAAATTAGATTCAGCATAAAGGGCCCCAAAGAAGTCGTACTGGATGGAAAAGAAATTAGATGTTATGAAATAGCAGGCAGATTTGTTCCCCTTCGTAGTGTTATTACATTGTTTTTCAGGGAGCAAAGTCGGTTTAGAAAGACATCTAAGGTAAGACAGGTGTACTTGTGTGACCATGGGTGAACTTTCTCTCCTCTTCCAATAGGAAAAAGTATGAGTCCTTTAACGATGAAATAATGACATTCTCCTTAATACAGAAAGGTTAATGCTTACTGAGTAGATATATGCAGTTTATTTTAGTAACATTAATAGATATCTTTGCTGAAAATATGTCAGCTCTCCTCACTACCTATGAATCTAAAAAAATAAATTCAATCCACATTTCCATCTTCTTGTCCCTATTACTCATCAAACACTTTTTGCCTAAATTTAAAGTGTGGTAATAAAACTGGCATATAACTTTCTTAACATGAATGCAATTCCAAATCTTTAAATCCATGATTGAGAATCTGAACACTTATTTTGACATAAGCAGTATGGTTATTTTAACTGCTTATGAAATATTAAAAATATGCTGTACATCTACCTTAAAAAGAAAAATGACAAGATACACTTATGGGAACTTTTTCCAACATGAGCACTTTGGACTGCAAAACACAGTGACAGATAATAATCATATATCATGATTCTCTAGCAATACTTATCATAGGCCATAATTATATCAACCCCAAAATTTGAAGAAGTAAGGGAAAAAAATAAGTGTCCAGCAAAGTTCACAAAAGAACAAAATCTTAAAGGAAATCATGATTCAAATTGGGAGAGAGCAGTATTAGATCAGATTATAACGTCTACTCAACACTACAAAGATGAAAATAAGAATGGTTCACACAAGATGTGAGCTATTTTCCTTTCATGTAGGAGAAAACAAGAAGCAGCCAGCATGGTGGCTCCAAAGTGTCATCTGAGCTCAGTTATCTGTCTTTCTGTTTTGCCCTCTTAGCCCACAGCTTCCAATATCAAGATCTCCTTTTGACCTAAGATGTGGCTTGAGGCTCTGGACCTCAAATCCATAACTAAGAAGAAGAAAGCAGGGCAGGAAGGCTCTTAAGGCTCACTGGTTGTTGTTGTTGTTAGGTGATGTTGAGTTGGGACCAACTCAGAGCAACCCTGTGTACAACAGATGAAACACTTCCCTATGGTGTGCCAGTATTATCAGTGCTTCTTTCCTATTCACAAGGTTTTTCAATGGCTGATTGTTTTTTTAATGAGTTGCCAGGTCCTTCTCCCAAACTTACAGCACTTGTTTTTCCCAGGTGGTCTCCCATCCAATAACTAACAAAGCCTGACCTTGCTTACCTTCTAAGACATGATGGAATTGGACACCACAGTGATACGGCTGCAGGCTGACTAGATCATTTAAAAATACCAAGGTGCACCACACAGCACTTCTTATTATATGTCTCTGGTCTCAGAGTTTGCACCTAGCTGCAAGGGAAGCTATTTTAGAGAACAATGTTCTAGTATAAAACCAAAAACAACCAGGAGAATAAATGCTGGGATGGAAAATTATCAGTCCTTGCCATTCCTATAAGAACACAATAGTTCTCTTTTCCATTTATTTCATCAACTAGTACATGAACACAGTCCAAAAATTTTAAAGTATAAGATGGTTTACCCAATGAAGACTTTCACACCCACCCCTGTCTCCATCTGCCAGTTCCACCCACTACAAAACACTTTTATTCTGGTTTTTTTCTTTATTTTCTTCAAGTTTCTTTAAGGCAAATGTATTCAAAAAAAGGTTATTCTTGCCTTTCTCCATGAGTTATTTCCAAATAAAGCACTACAGCGCAATGCTATTCCTCTTTTTCTTTTTAACTCTTCTTTTCCAGCTGCATAGTATTCTGCCGCTGGATCTACAAGGGTTTATTTGAGTAATTCCTATTTTCAAATATTTGATTTGGGTTTCAATCTTCTGTGTTTAAAGTACTGTGTATAAGTGAGTGTGTATGATAAACAACAATCTACACTACTAAGGCAAAGGGCATATTTGTAATTTTGATGGATATCACTAAATTACCCTCCATGGGGGTGGTAATTATCGGCAATCCCAGAAATACACAAACACACTAGTTTTCCCACAGCCTCCTTCACAAAATATATGTTGTTATCAGTCCTCTGTGTTCTGAATATTACTTTCCAGCATCTAATATTACCCTAAGTCTGCAGCCATACCACTGTGGTGTCTGATCCCAACAGATCTTGTAAGCTAAGTAGGGTCAGCCTGGTTAGTCCTTGGATGGGAGACCACCTGGGAATACCCGGTACTGCAGGCTAGGGAGAAGGACCTAGCAGGCCATTCATGAAACAATCTGCCATTAAAAACCCTATGAATAGCAGAGAAGCACTGACAAAAGTGCCACGCATGACACAGTGTTGGACAGTGTTTCATTCTGATGTACATAGTGTCACTATGAGTCTGACCTGACTCAACAGCACCTAACGACAAAAACAACAGAAGCTATTTGCTTCCATGCAGCTGTATATTTTTATTTACACAATTTATTATAATGTTCTCCTCCCTTCTTTCTACATTTCCTTATGAGTCCTCTTTATAGATCTGCCATATACTCTCTCCATCCCCTGAATACTTGGTTACTTAAATAGGTATCACTTAGGTGATATTTCTCTTATAAACGATACAAGTACAGTCTTGTCACCCTAATGGGCTTAGCAGTTGATGTATGCCCTGTCTCTGTTACTCACCAGAGAACCTAAATGATGTTGAATCCTCTTTTCAACAATGCCCAATGCCAGCAGAGAGGCTCTGAGGTCAAGATGCTCAGGAGCTGTTGGTGAGGGAGGGTTCTGCTACCATCCTTCTAACCCACACTCACAGGAGAGTGACGCTACTGGCTCACTTGCCCCTTATGTTGTTTTAATGTTCATCTTAATCCCCCACTTAGCAGTCTGCAGTTTGCCTTGTGAATATGCTTTTTGAATTGGCTTCTTGAGCTAAAGAATTCTAACTGACTTAATATCATCTTTTGAAACACAGACTGCAAGAAACGAATATAAGATAGGTAGAACAGATGATCCTCACGGACAGGCATCCCTGATGTCCTCAGAAAAGAGACTTACCCCTCTTAATTATCACTACACTAGTGTACCAATGGAATGTCTGGGTAAACTGACAACCTTTCTAAAAATCCAGACCCTGAATCGGATGCCTTGTCGTTAGTTTACATTATTACACAGACTTGTGCAAATAGTGTTAATGGTTCTCCTTATTTTAGATTTTCCCTTGTCAGCCTCTTATTGAAATACTAAAGTCTAAACACCAAACCAGAAATCCAAAATTGAGCACTGTAGTGTACACCTGTAATACCAATTACTGGGGAGGCCAAAGCCGGAGGCTCATGAGCTCAAGGCCAAAGGCATCCTGGTCAATGTAGTGAGACCTGTCTCAAAATAAAGTAAATAAGTAAATTTAAAAGGGACTGTGGGTACAGCTAAGAGAACTCGCCTAGCATGTGCAAAGCCCTGCATTCAATACCTGGGTATAGCAAGACAAAACAAAACAACAAAAACAGAAATCAAACACAGTAAGAGGCTGAATATGGAGGCCTAATAATCTGTCCGAATGCAACTAATGAATGGAATTTTGGAATTGCAGTCATTCAATTTCATTTTCCTGTTTCTCTCTATACAATAAGATTTAATAAATCTTATTAAAAACATTTATTTATTAATTTATTAAAATTTATTAAAAACATACCCATAATTAGATAATATGTGTGTATCATTATTAAATTTTCTGACTTTGACAATTTGGCACTATGATTATTTTATTTATTTTAATTTATTTTTAGTTATTTATTTTTGGTAGTACTTGCTGTTGTACCCAAGACCTCACATGTGTTAGGCAAGCCCTCTACCACTGAGCTACACTCACGGTATCTTTTTTTTTTTTTGAGACAAGTTCTTACTAAATTGTTCAGGTAGCCTCTAGCCTACAGCCTGCCCTCCTCCTGCTTCAGCCTCACAAGTTGCTGGGATTACAGTTGTATGCCATGGCACTTGGCTATATTTTGTAAACGTCCATGTTCTTAGAACATACACACTGAATTGTCTCAAGGTCAAGGGATAGCATGTCTGCAACTTGACCTCAAATTCCTCAGAAAAAAAGTACATAGATCAATAGCTTGAGAATGATGGAGCAAATGGAAAAAATTAGAAACAATCTGTAATCTGTGTAAAGAAGTAGACCTGTTCCTTGCTTTTGTCTTATACATTTTCTGTAAATTTGAAGTTTTATCAAAATAAAAGTTACCAAAAATACAGAAAGATATTCAGCTCAAAATCCTTATGCATATACATGTATATATGAGTGTGTTTGTGTGTGTGTGTGTGTATGTGTGTGTGTGTATACACAGACACATATATTTGCAGCTGTACTACTGTGGCATCTGATCCTGTCAGATCTTGGAAGTTAAGCAGGGTGAGGCCTGGTTAGTATTTGGATGGGAGACCACCTGGGAACACCAGGTGCTGTAGGCTTAGGAGAAGGACCCAGCTACCCAGTCACAAAAATCAATCTACCATTGAAAACCCTATGAACAGCAGAGAAGCGCTGACAATAGCATTTAGCCTATGGTACACAGGGTCGCTATGAGCCATGCACTGACTCCACAGCACCTAACAACAACAACAACATATATATATTCATACACCATATTCTCTTATCTAATAAAGTTGTTTTGTCATAACTCAGATTTATTCTGGCTGTTCTGAACTCCTATTACATCAGTTAATCAGCTCTTTCTTGCCAGAATATAATTATAAACTTGATTCACTTACTATATGCTGGCCAATGACAAATAACAAGTTACCCAGCTTCCTCACTGGACTAGGGTCACTCACTTAGGAAAGGGCATTAAATATTTGAAACCACAGAGTGACCTTCCTTGAACTGCACCAGTAACAAAACCAGGGCATTTAGAGGAATACATGATCATTTCCAGGCCTCTGGTTACTTATTAAACCATTCCCTGGTGACCCACAAGAGTTAATGCTGACCCTTAAATACCCAACTTACACCAGCAAGTGACTTGGGGGTTGAGAATAGAAGCCAATCCGGGCCATTACGTACTTAACAGGCTGTCTGTAGATGTCTCAGCATCCGGTTTGCCTTGCCTGTATACAGCAACCAGCTGATACGTGGGCCTAACTGCCAAGATAAAAGTCTAAAATCTTCACTTTGTTCTGCCATAATAAACACAGAGCTATATGCGGGTATCAAGCTCACTAACCACAAAAAGTAACTTGTCCCTCACGGGGATCATTAATGCATTTCAAAATCACAGTACTGGTATTTAAGTACAACTAGGGGTTTTTTTGTTCGTTTGTTTTTTAAGTGTGGAATTTAACAGCCTCACATAATCAAGCAAAACTAACACTCACTTTCTGGGCACTGTGGCACACACCTGTAATCCTAACTACTGGGGAGACGGAGGCAGGAATATCCTGAGATTGAGGCCAGAGGAAGCCTGTGCAATTTAGCAAGACCCTGACTCAAAATAAAAAATTAAAAAGGGTATCCAGGGTGTAGATCAGCAGTGAAGAACTCACCTAGCATGTGTGAGGCCCTGGCTTCAATCCTCAATACTGGAATGAATGAATGAATGAATGAATGGATGGATGAATAAATAAATAAATGAATAAAACTACCCTAAGTACTTTCAAAAGCAAGTACAAAAAGAGATATCAAGAAACTACTTATCTGAGAGTTGCAGGTGGTTCTCACCTTCTGACCTGCTTAATAATTAACTAAGTTTTACAGAAAGGGCATTAGGACTGTATAGAATGAGCAAAATGGGGGAACACAGAGCAGACTTCAATGACACAGTGGTATTGATGTCACGGGCCATTTGAATTTAGTTTTTCAGAGATTGAAACTTACATAAGAACTGTGAGCCTCGCAGTTGGTATAAAATCTCTACTTCTCATGTTTTTATGTATCTGTCTATGCGGAAAAGAAAACCAGTGAAGCCTTGTGGTGTTCATTATCAACCTAGGACAAGCTAGAAACATGCCACCTGGCTTAACATCATGAATCTTAAATATTCTGTTAAAATTACAATTCTCTTTTTCTTTCTCTTCCACACTTATACAACTTTTTTCCTGGCAAAACATTCCCTAAGTGTTGAGTTTTCTAAGGGATTGTGCAGGTGAAAAGTAACAAAGAAGTGGGAAGTTGTCAGTTCTGAAATTCTCACAAGTTGGAACATATATTTCTTAGATAAATCTCACCATGAATAATGAGGTGTACAAAAATTGAGTGACTGAAAATTAAAGATATTGCTGTATCCATGTTTCTTAAGAATGTGTGGCTGACAAATATAATGCAGTTTTGACAAATTTTACAATTTTATAGAAAATTCTAGTACATACAACCACAAATTCTTTGTGTTTCTTGTGACTGGATAATATTGTGCCTGCCAACATCTTGATTATGAAAGAAAAAAAGACCCATTTTTCTGGTGAAGTATCTTCACTTCTGCATAAAATTCAAATAAAAATGTCTTGTATACTAGTAAAATCCTTCCTAATCCTAATAAAATATACATACATCATGTTCATTTGGGTAACATTTTATTGTATATATTTAAGCTATACAACATGATCTTATGAGATACATACATAGCAAAATGGTTACTATGGTTAAACAAATAACTTATCTATCACCTCACAGTTACTCATTCCTCCTTGTGGCAAGAGGAGCTACAATCTTGTCACTTAGCAAAAATCCCAAATAAATACCTGGAAGACATTATGCTAAAGAAATAAGCCAGAAATAGCAATAAAAATATTACATGATCTCAATTATATGTGGAATCCATAAAGAAAAAAAATCAAATACACAGAAATAGAGAATAGAACAGTGGTTATAGGAAAAGGGAAGACAACGTTAATTTTAAATATTACAACTATTCATATCATTTCTCATTTTAATTTCTAAATTATTTGCTTTACACAATTCTTTCTCTATGAAACACTTACAAAATGTCTGAATTACAGAGACTGGAGATGTAGCTCGGTAGCAGAAAGCCCTCAGTTTGATCTCTAGCACTAACCAGAAAAAAACATAGAATTATTAATCATATCATAGTATCAGCCAGGCACCATGGCAAATGCATGTAATCCCAGCAAACTGGGAGGCTGAGGCAGGAGATTCACAATTTTGAGGCTAGAGGCAGCCTGCATAATTTAGTGAAATTGTGACGCAAATTTTTAAAAATGTAAAATGGGTTGGGTAGAGCACTTAAAAAGTATGTACAAGGCCCTGGATTCAACCTCCAAGTGCTGAGAAAAAGAAAATCATAGTATCACCAATCATAGTCTAATCATAGCAATCAACTACACAATATTTTAAAAATTATAAGTTTACATTTTGGAACTCAATTTCTTGATATGTACAATGTTTACAAATAAATGTTTGACTAACTTGCTCATTTTATTAGACCCTAATATAGTTGATTAAAACTAATACTTTTGTTGTTTTGTTCTTATTTTTGTTTGCAGTACTAGAGGTTGAACCCAGGGCCTTGTGCATGCTAAGCAAGCACTCCACCACTGGCATGCACCCCCAACCCCTCTTTCATTTTCATTTTGAGACAGGGTCTCTCTAAATTGTGCAGGATGGCTCTAGCTTCAAACTCATGATCCTCCTGCCTCGGCCTCCCAAGTAGCTGGGATTACACACCTGTGTCACAGCACCCGGCTTAAAAGCTAATTTTGAAAGTGAAAAATATCACAACACACTTCGCTCTTTAAATGGGTTGGGGATTACAAACGTGAACACAAATGGGCAATTCCCAGGGAGCTTCAGAAAGAACTGTGGAATTCATTTAGAAATTGGTGGCCACTCTTATCAGAGCATTAGCATGTAATGATGTCATAAATATCCTTTTTTCTAGAAGTCCACATTAACCTTCTTTTAGTTTCCAATTTAGTTTTAACAGGAAATGTATGTCCTTTCTCAATTAGAATTAAACATACAGCATGAAAGGTAGAAGTGCACAATGGAGTCCAAGATTTTTTATGTTTATTTTCCTTTTAGGGAAAGTAATCACTGTTTTTGCACTGGATTCACCACTCCTTGCATCCACTTCTACTGTGGTTCTTCTCACTAGGTCATCTGATGTCGGGCTTGGCTATTTAACATGCTTTGGCCAAAGGAATGTTAGCAGACATGACACAAGCAGAGACTCCAGATGTGCTTATGCAGCAGGCCTTGCTTTCTTGCACTTCTACCACCCATGAGAAAAGCCCTCTCCCAGTGGCTGAGGGACCCACAATGAGCACACGTGGGGAAGAACTGAGTCTAATACAAATCCAGAGTAGGGAGAAGAATAAGCCGGATATGTAGCTTAAAGTGAAGCCCAGATGAACCGGGACTAGATCAGCCAAACTCCAGTCAAGCCACAGACAAGCAAGCTAGAAATAATGATTACTGGTGTATGCCACAAAGATTCTGTGATTGTGTATTATACAAATAATTGACTGATATACTGTGCCATACATAGGATCTTTTCTATGTTTGAACCCATTGTTGCAGACACCGTATTTCTTCTTGTTTTGAGTCGTGACACATCAGCCAAAGAAGGTTCCAGGGCTTTACTCCATCCCTGTCATTAAGGTCAACTCTAATTTGAGGAGGCAACTTTTTCCCCGGACATCTCTTGAATGCCTTCCAGCCTAGTGGGCTCATTTTCCAGCACTATATTTGACAGTGCTTCTCTGCTATTCACAGGGTTTTCAATGGCTAATTGTTTTGGGAGTGGGCTGCCAAGTCCTTCTCTCTAGTCAGTCTTAGTCTGGAAGCTCAGAAACCTGCCCACCAGGGGTAGCCCTGCTGGTTTCTGAAATATTAGTGGCATAGCTTTTAGCATCACAGCAACATGGAAGCTCCCATGGCATGAAGAGCTGACAGACACATGCATACATATATATGTATGTTAAAATTAGATATGATTATGTGTTATATGATTGATTATTGTATTAGTCATAGACACAAACATACCTATATCACCACCACCTCCTTATTACAAAGTACGCAGTGGTCCTATATGTTTATTGGTTTGATTATCTACTTTTGAGTCTTTCTGTATTACTATATTGGGAGTAGGCATTTTTGACTCTGGTGCCTAGAACTTGCTCATCACAAAAACGATAATTCGCATTACCATGTGATAAGCAGAGGTGGAAAAATTGCCTATACCATCACTGACCACTGCGACTTTCATTTTGTTCAACAAGCATTAAGTACCAAAGAACCATGGAGGAAGAAGAGATCAGCAATGAGAATTCTTAGAAAGCATAGAACCCCTACCAGTCACTATTATTAGGAAACAGAGGATAGATGTAGAGGAGTAGTCTCCATGTCAAAATATGTGATTATGAAGAGGAACCTGTGAACCAAATCAGAACTGTCACAATAGAAATGGGAAAGGGGGACAGAGTCTACAATTTTTTCTATACCCCAAGGACCTGGTGGTTGATTGGATATTTGAAGTGAAAAGGAAGAAGAGGTACAGATGACCCTAAGGTTTTTAACTTGGAAAGGGGAAGGAAGATGACCTGGTGAGCTAAGACAGGGATAAATGGTGCAAGTGGGTAACAGATCACAAACGTTCATTGAAGGATATTGAGTTCAGATGGTCTGTAGGGTTCCAAAGCAGAGATGCACAGAAAAGATTGGAAAGTGGTTTAGGATGGCATATAGGATAGCAATGAGGACTACAATCCAAGAAGAGGCGGCAGTCTATGTTGTAGGAGTGGATAAGGTCATTTAAAAACAAGTATAAAGTAAGAAGAGGACCATTATAAGACTTGGAAGAAAGAATTATCAAAAAGCCCAGTAGGTCTTAATTGACTAAAGGCCCACCTTGCGTGGCTCTGAAAACCATCACTATATTATGCTGAGGCCAGGACTGCCACTGGTGTACCCAACCAATGACTAATCCCAGCAGAAGGTGCAGGCTGGACCATTCCTAGGAGACTTGGGACTCAGCTGACAGCTGACTTTGATCAGGACCCTACTTCAAGTTCCCTTAAACTGCACACCAGCCTAGGGAACTTCCATTCACAAGCTCTCTCTCTCTTCTTCACTAAGCCTCAAACGTACAGCACAGTCTGGAGGTTCTCCTGCCTTCTCACAGCTCCATTTTTTTTACTTATGCACATGTTTCCCCTAATAAAATCTTTGTACATTTACTCCCATGTTGGCTTCCACTTCTCAGAGGATCTGGATTATTGCATGCACATAGAGAAACTAGATGACTTTCCTCTTCCATTATTATTTCAAATTGTTTTAGCATCTTGGAGGCAAACTCACAGAAGGTTTGCAAAACATTTTGAACCTTCTGTACATAGAGTTTTATGTACAAAGCTTATATCATAGTCAATATAAAGTAAATAGCCTACCTTCCTATTAAAAACACTCACATAATTCAAAAGGTAAATAGTATGAAAAAACTAAGAAAATGAATACCAATTTCATGGTATATGCAACTAAAAGAAGTTTAAAAAACCTTAAGTTATTCTTATATTTAATTCATGTATTATGGAAATGTAATTTAAATTTTAAATAATTTCATAAAGAAAAGTTTAAATCTCTTGAGAGTTAAACTATCTCTCCGAATATATCGGGTAAGAGAAAGTTAAAGATAAAGCTAACACCAACAAAATAAAGCAATGTTAAACTATAATCTAAAAAGAAAATCAGTCTGTGGAGTAAGATTAGAGAGTACAAGATATTTTCAGTGAACTCTTCTACCTTAAAAAGTATTACCAAAATAACAACAGCAACAACAACAACAACAAGCAAAATAAAAGAGGAAAATCTTCACTTTGGCTAGAATGCCACAGTCCAAACTATTAGATAATGAATTAAGATTAACAAAATTTTGAAGTAGAAACAAGTAAGATAAAAAAAAAAAATTAAAGGTTGTTCAAGTGAGGATTCACAAGCAAAATCACGGATGTTCTCATTCATGCAGAAATTTAAGAAACAGAATATCCACGAATCCTCATTTAAAATTAACTATGTAACAAAATCCAGCTAACCAAAAAATGAATCAAATTAAAGAAGCCCTGAATGGGTAATCTAAGACAATAGAGTGCTGTTTAGAATTGAATGTACGTAATATTTTAACTTTCTTTTTGTAGTAACTAATGGTCACTAGTTAATGAATCAAAACAATTCAAAGCAATAAAGCGACCAGTCTACCAGTGCCCCTTAGGTCCTATCTCTTTCCACATGAGGCATACTTTCCTTAGCGTGTATATATCCTTCCTTATGTGAATACAAATATACTCTTATTAATTCCCTTTATTACAATTTCTGTCCATGAATATTTATTGATTAATACATCTTAGAGGCTTCTCTATATCAGTGGAGACAGCTCTCCTTTTTCCTTTCTCTGTCTTTTCCCCGACTCCTTCTTAGTTGCAAAGAATTTCATTGCATGAACATGCCATAATTTATTCAGTCTCCTATTGATGAGCACTTACATTGTTTCTAAGGCAAGCTTTTATAAGCAGTACTGAGATGATTCACCTCATATATATATGCCATTTTATACATGTGCACATATACATTAAAAGATAAACACTCAGAAGAGAAATTGCTCACTCAAAGTCGAAGTGTATTTATAGTTCTGTTGTTGTTAGGTGCTGTCAAGTCAGGTCCAACTCATAGTGACCTTCATAGGATTTTCAACGGCTGATTGTCTGAGAGTGAACTGCCACATGCTTCTTGCATTTTTGCAGTGCTAGAGATCAAACTGGTGTCCTCAGAAATGTGGACCAGCTCTCTACCAGCTGAACTAAACCTCAACCCATAGTTCTGGTTGTTGTTGTTAGGTGCCATCTTATTACTAAATTACCATCAATGAGGATGGGTGAATTACACTTTCTTCAGGAATGTATGACAAGGCATGTTTCCCCAGCCTTACCTTTAGAAGATATGATCAAACATTTAGATCACTGACAATCTGACAGGTAAGAAACGGGAAGAAACTCAGTATGGTCATAATTTGCATTGCTACTATTATGAATGGATTGGAGTTTCCTTTTCTACAGCTTTCTGCAGTTTCCATTTTAATTGGATTGCTGGATTTCTAACACTTTATTTTAAACTGTTTCAGGAATTATTACCAAAGAGCCTCAAAGCAAGGTAGAGGCTTTACAAATGAAAAAAAAATTATAACTAATAAATTTAGGGGACAAGAAGGTAAAGTGAAAACAGACACCTACATAATCTAATTTCTTCTTTTGCAGCAAGAATTCGATACTGAAACAGGGAAAATTTTAGTTACAGAAATGATGACTTAAACTTCAAATTCTTCATAGTCATTATATGGTAACTTTAGAGGGATACTTTAGAAACAACTTATCCTGCACTGAAATTGTTACCTGGAGTTAAGCCATTTAGATTAAAGTCAGCTTCTTTTTTTATGCCTAGTTCAATTAAAGTTAAATCTAAAAATGTTCATTCAACGACCTTATGTCATATGTTTTAGTTGTTGTAAACATATTCCTATTTCTACATCGTCTTCCTA
>VMDO01016791.1:0-46725 GCA_007922755.1 Pedetes capensis | reverse complement strand
GTATAGTAAGTAGTATAGTATAGTTTGTAATATAGTATAGTAATAATAAGAAAGGATTGGACTATAAATTTTGAGTGATAGATTTGAATCAGAGTACATGTTATTATTAACATTAATACTTCAAACCTGGGATAACCACTTATACTTTAGCTTCAAAAATGTTATTTAAAAATTCAATTAAAAATCAATATATTTTACATAAACAGTAGTAGAAAACTGATCATCTAGAAACATCTTAATATTTGACATTGAATATATATAGTCTTATAAACTGATAGCCTGCAGCTGTAGCCCTGTGGCATCCTATCCCATCAGATCTCTGAAGCTAAGCAGGGTCAGGGCTGGTTAGTACTTGGATGGGAGACTTCCTGGGAACACCAGGTGCTGTAGGCTTGGGAGAAGGACCTGGCAACCCACTCCCAAAAATCAATCCTCCATTCAAAACCCTATGAACAGCAGAGAAGCACGGACAATAGTGCTTTCACCTATTGTACATAGGGTCGCTGTGAGTGGAATACCGACTTGATGGCACCTAAGAACAACAACAACAGTAAATTGATAACATCTTTTACTTTTCAAAGATCCAGCAGATTAAAAATAGTATATTTTTTTATCTGGCAGTCTATTATTAATGTATTTTGACTCTGTTTCAAATTAATGCATTCATAGGTTGAAATGTCAAAAATGACATTTCTTTAATTTTGTAATAGGTAAGTAATGAATAATAAACTGAACATTTGTCAATTTTGGTTTTTAAGTATAGAGTGTGTCAATAATTTGCCTTGTATTAATCATTTTTACTTTACATTAAGACATTAACTACTGTCTATCTTAAGACTAGTGTACTTATGTTATTTTAAAAAACAATGAGATAGGCAGAAGTATATTCAATAAAAATTAAGTCATTCTCCAGAGTCAACTGTTATCTGTATGTGATCCTTTCATTATTTGCATATTCAGATATAAGTATGTATATATCTTTACCCACATGGGAACATACTATATGCATTCTTCAGTATCTTGTTTTTTTTATATAACATATCTTGGAAATCATTTGACAGAAACATATTATAGCTCTATATTATTATTTTAATTGCCATATAGTATACTGTTACATTGAGGCACCTTAATTTATTTGAACAATCCTCTAAGGATGGTCATTCAATGTCTTCCTCCATTTGGAACTTTGTTTTATGTATATAATTTGAATAATGGCTATAAAACTGTTATTCTATCTTAATTTATTATTTTCATAATTATGTCCTTACATTACTTCAAAAACGAAGATGCCATTTCCATGAAATGTTGGCTGTTCTATTCCAGGGATAGACATGAATACTCCAGGGAACTTCTTTGCATTGATAACCTACTATGGGCGATCCCCTTTCTTGCGATGTCACTCCTTATTATCCAGAGGTAGATTAAGCCATGTTGAAGTCAAAGCATCACCTGACCATGAAGATATGGTCCACATATCCTTCAGCAGCCCAGATACACCTGATTTAGTTTTCTCATGGAGATTATAAAAAGAAAAGTCACCTACCAATACTCTTTCAGTTTGCAAGAGGCAGAGCCCAGGTTTCAGAGCACAGTCTGATTTAAATCATGTTCTCAGTATAATCTGTCTCCAATTTCAATATTAAAATGGAATAAATGTTGTAAAGAATATAGTAAATATAGACATACAAAAGTGAGTCTTTATAAACAGGGCTCTGAATAACTAATACTCCTAAAGCCTAATTTGCTGTCTTTTGGCTGTAGAAATAAAAACAGTTTCTTTACAGTCCAGATAATTGTGATTCTACTCTATTCCTGAAAAAATCCTCACTTTCATAATTTCTGTAACTGCAAACAAATATGACAACTTGCTTCTCTCCCCTGTGCATCCCAACATTGCACTTATGAGTTTCTTATTACTATTTTATGGTGGATTATACTTCATCTTTAGGACAGAAGTCAAGCTCTACAAATCCACTCCACATTTATCATAACATAATTATCACAAAACATTTTTTTGTTCAGTGGAAGACAACATAAAGAGTCTAAGCATATTTTATTAAATATCATACTTGAGGAGGTTTACACAGCTAATAAAATCAAGTATTTCTATAAAGTTTTCATTGTTTAGTTAAACATGGTGGCTCATGTCTGTATTTCCAGTAATGTGGGAGGCAGAGGCAGGAGGATGGCACATTCTAGGCCAGAAATAGTCTGCGTAACTTAGCGAGACCCTGACTCATAATAAAAAAGGGAAAAAATGGGCTGTGAGAGCATTGCAAAGCATGTGTGAGATCCTGAGTCCAAAGCTTGGTACTGAAAATAAATAAATAAATTAATTAATTAATAAAATTTTCATGTTTAAATTTGGGTAATGAATTTGATTTTAAAGATTTCAGTGTGGAGTGTGAAGTCAGATTTGTATGACAGGATAACTTCTATGTTGAGAAAATTTTAAATTGTGAATGTCAAAAGGAGATACTTTTATTTCTATGTCAAAATCTTACAATACTAAAATTAAAAGGGAAACCAGAGCTTGAATGGTAATTTTCTCTCATTAAAGGGACTAAAAAAATCAAAATGTGGTGATGGTAAATATTTTCTTAATTTAAACAGCTAATTAGTTAGCCTCCAGGCTATAATGCAGGCCAGGAACCTGGCCTTCAGTTTCCCTGACTTAAATAGTTTCATGCAAGAGCCTTTCATACATTTCAGAAATTGTTATTTCAAACTTCTGTTCCCTCTAGTTCTGTACCCCCTAAAATGTACTAATTCCCTTTTGATTATACCAGTTGCAACTGGAGCAACTGTATGCAATTAGATCACAAAACTTATTTGAAATGGTCATTTTGAAGGTTAGAATAACCAGACCATTAAATGGTCAGTAAAAATATTGGCCACTAAAATGACCAAATCAGTGATCATTCAATATAGCAGTTAAGAAAACTAACTAAGCAGGTTGATGGACAGCACATAACTATAGAGCAGCTTGAACTAGGATGAAATAGATGTAATATGAGGACTTCTGCACATTGGGAATAGGTATAGGATTCATACATATACATATAATGCTCTAATGGCATTTAAGTAGAAACTTGCTAAACAGTTGACAGTGCAGGACTTGTGCACTATTTCATAAATTAGAGGAGGCTGGAAAAGAACTTATTGAACAGCTATGGTAAAATGAGAAGAGTGAATTTCAGAAGAAGCTAGATATAAATCTGGAGTCTTTCATTTACTGGTCTTATAACATGGGAAAAAAACTGAGCTGCACCCTCAGCCCATTTTTTTTCCTTTTTTTTTTTTGAGACAGGGGCTCCCTAAATTATGCAGACTGCCTCTGGTCTCAAACTTCTGATCCTCCTGCCTCTGCCAACCGAGTGGCTGGGATTACAGGCGTGTGCCACCATGCCTGGACATAGTTGCAACTTTTTGAACAAAAATGGTGAAGGTTTATAGAATTTTGAAAGAAGTAAAAATATGTACAGATGTGGTTATAAATATACATATTACACACATAATTTTATGTACTATGAAAACATATAATAATGTTTGTATCCACATGATATTTTGCAAAGTAATTTAGAAATGTTAAGTGTTGTTATTATGGGTGGTAATGAGTTCTGCTTAAACTAAGTGATTTAGCTCAGTTGGTAGAGTGCCACTCTGCAGTCTCTGAGGTCCTGAGTTCGACTCCGAGCACCGCAAAAATGGGAGAAGGATGTGGCAACCCACTCCCAAGGCAATCCCAAAACAGTCAGCCATTGAAAACCCTGTGAGGGTCACTATGAGTCGGACGCGACTCGACGGCACCTAACAACTGAATATCAGATAATGATTAGGCTGTTTGTAGGTTTTTCTAGATTAGTGATTCTCAAGACATGATCTCAAATATCTGGCTCACCCTGATATACTTTCAGGCCATTCTTCAAGTCAAAATTATTTTCATAATAATTTTTTATTATTTTTTTCACTGGAATGAAATTTCCATAGTGTTGGAATCTTGTAGTCTTGGCTTCTTAGTATGAAGCAATAGCACCAAATTGTACTAGAAGTCATTGTACTCCTCATTTTTTACAAGGACAATAATCCTCCCCCTCATGTTGTTGTTGTTGTTGTTGTTGTTGTTGTTGTTGTTGTTAGGTGCCTTCAAGTCGGTATCTGACTCATAGCGACCCTCACAGGGTTTTCAATGGCTGACTGTTTCGGGATTGCCTTGGGAGTGGATTGCCAGGTCCTTCTCCCATTTTTGTGATGCTGGGAATCGAACTCAGGACCTCAGAGACTGGAGCTCAGCGTTCCACCAACTGAGCTAAATCCCAGCCCCATACATATACATAAACATACATACACACAAACCAATCTTTGAAAAAGCAATTAATTGAATAATGAATTTCACTAATTTTTTCTTAGCTATGTGACTTCTTAATACTCTCTATGACAAAATGGGATGTACCCATAAAAACTTTTGTTACTTAATGAATGTTTTACTTATTATAGTTACTTTGAATTAAAGCACTTTTCTGAGTTGGAGCTGAAGTAGTACCTTTTGTACAGATACCTACGTAAAATATTTTAAAAAATGAATCCATCACATTAAGGGAAGCAGAGATTCTCAATATTTAATGATATTTCTGCTGAAATCATGATGATAATATGATTAATGAATATGACTTTCTTTGATACTGTATAATGAAATGTTTGGAAATTTGGCATGTCTGCAGCAAACCAATATTTAATAAAAGACTAATCTATGAAGTTATAAAATCACGGATAAGCAAAGCTCTATTAAGAATGCAAAATAAATGGTGAAGTTTGTCATAAGGAACAATGAAAATTCATTAATATGCTCCTGAATTTCACAATCCAACTAACTCTTAAGAAATTGTAACTTGCTGATATTTACTGGATATCCAGCAATATTCACAATTAGCTAAAAAGCCCACTAAAATTTTCTTGCCTTTTCCAATTACTGTACATATTTGTGAACACAATGGACTTTCTTTACATTCTTCTTCATTTTTTTTCCTTCAGTATTGGGAGCTGAGCTCATGCTAGGCACATGCTTACACATGCTATAATATTGAGTTGAACCTCAGCCTGTTTTATTTTTTTATTTTGTATTTTGGGACAGGGTCTCACTAAGTTGCACAGCCTGCCTCTGGCTTTGGACTTCTGGTCCTCCTGCATCAGCCTCTCAAGTCACTGGGATTATAGGTGTGGACCATGGTGCCTGGCTTTTCATCTTATTAATCCAAATATTGTAGTGCAAGACTGAATATAATAGCAGAAAATGAGTTCAGCATTGTATATTAAGCCACAAGTTGAAGAAATTTACAAAAGTGTGATGCAATGCCTTTTTACTTGCTTTTTTATTTTGGAAAATACAATTATTTTAGTATAGTATACTATTTAAGTTAACATTTATTTAGGAAACATTTCAAAGTGTAATTTTAGTTGCAAAAGATCCTTTATATGTTCATTTGAATGGACAAAATGACTAACTGCAAGTTTGTGTGACTCTTCCTGACCCAAGTGATTGTCCCATTGTTTGCTACATTTAAAGTTTGTGTACTCCCTGCCCTAGTTCACTTTTATAACCATATAGCTTCTACAAAAGTTCATGGCATAAATTAGGGCTCAATGAAACTGTGTTGGCAGAATAACTGAATGAACATGGGCATTCACACAGGAGGTATACATGATATATTTGAAAATCTAGTGGCCATAATGATGATTTCAATAAATTCATGGTGAACATGAAGCTGATGATTGCTGCCAATTTTGCTGTTTGAAATGGTAATAGTTTCCCTTTATAGCCACTTGATCAGCAAAGCTTCTTGTAAGAGGTAGGATTTTAAACCTAAGGAAAAGCACTTTTACGTTGTAGTAAAGAACAGAAAACTAAAGGACAGTGTGAAACAATAAATATATTCAAATCAATTAATAGTTTAGTGAAAGAGGTAAATTCATGAAGTGAGAAGATTGAGGATTGAAGAAAACAGCTGGAGATGTAAAATTGACTTAGCTGAGAGATGATTATCTGTGTGAAGGAGACATAGCACCCCCAGAGGAAAATGTAAAGTTGGTTGCATGGTATTTTAAAATTTAAGGTGAGAAACCCTTCTTACACCTCTGAAATTATAGCTGACTACCCAGCCAGCTATCATGGAAGTGTAATCAAAATTACAAAGTTAGAAAATTTGTCTTCTAGAGAGGCATTCCATTTCAAGTTGTTTCTTGAAATTGAGGTTGCCTACTGATGCCAGAACATTCAAGAGGTAAAAAAAGAAGCAAATCTGTGATTATCTTATTAAAATTAAGATTTAACTGGATTTATGTAAATTTTTGGGGGGAGGAAAGTGGCATATAAGCTTAACTCTACATCTGAAATGTTTTGGAAAGAATGTCTGTAGTCCAAATTGGAAAAAGATAATTCAGAATTAACAACAGGAATTTTAACTGCTTTTCTATGGCTGACTAGATAAGTCTTATGCTGAATAATTTTTAGTATCACCAGAAACCACTATTCTAAATACATCTATTTGAATTATTAAAATTTTTTCATAGTAACATCTAGTAACAGAGCAGATATCATTTGCTTGAGATCTCCAATTTATTTTTGAGTAACAGTAGTGCTAAAAAGGACTCAAGGTAGAGAATTAAATACAAATTAATTTAATTCACAAGTCATTATTTTCACAAGATATTATGTATTTCTTCCTGTTTAGGAGACACCCTTCAATTTCAGAATGACAGTAATATTAGTTAAGTCTTTCAATAAATTTCTAGACTGTGTGAATTCATCTTAAGAAAACCAGACTATTTAAATTTAAAAATTAAACTTGGGCTTTTAACTGAGAATAGAGAACATCAAGTGATTCCATATATAAGAATATTTTTTCTATAACCCTCTACATTTGTGTTAATTTCTGTCTTTCCTACATTCTCTATCTCTTTATTTCATGATTTCTATATACATTGACACTCATCCATGCTATCAAAGCATATTTTGGCTATGTATGTGTTCATTAATTCTGTTTAGGAATATCTATATTTTCTGTTCTTAATGGAAAAAGTTCATAGTTATGAACTGTTAGTGTTTCTCTAAACAGTGGTGATTTATACACTTATTAGAGAGAAATATGATTATATTGAAATCCATCTACCTATCTTTATCTCTCCATAATTATGATGTCACATATCTCCTATTTTTTTAATAATTATAAACAGTTCTAGGAAATCCTCTTCATTATTTAGCTAGAAAAACTGAAGAACATATAATGAAGACAGTGCTGTCGATCAGTTCCCTCTTAGTAGAAATGAAAATCTTAAACTAACTTTAAAGTTCAAGTCATGAATACAAGTGCACTCGAAATGTTATGACCTAAATCACAATTCTAAGTGCCTTGTGAGTATAACAAAGCTCTCAACTGCCCTCCAAAAAATGGCCAATGAAACCTGTTCATTTTAGATTCAGCAAAGCCAAGTTTTTCAATATGACACACACAGGTCTCTGCTGCTGGGTTTTATTCAAGACAATGATTGGCTTCTCCTTGGACCCAGCCCCGAGCCTTTCCTTTGGGTGTTTTTCCTGTGGCTAATAAACTAGTAGTTAGTTAGTAGCTGTGCATAAGTTATGGTAGGGAACACTTGATAGTAATGTGCATTTTGACTAGCTAATAAAAAAATGCTCTGATAAAAATAGAACATAGTGAAATTGACCTGATCTCATGCCACTGTACATTTTTCAATGCTTGCTTATACTCTCACTTGGACAAGAAACTTCAACTGAAATATGTTTTGTAAATTCTGTATTGGTTTTTGTTTTGATATTCATAGTTTGAAGTTTAAGTTCAATTGTGTTCCTACATAGAAAGAAGACACCCTAGCTAATAAATATGAGCCTTACCTAAGAAACACTGAGCAGTTGGTCACAAAATCATACATACTTTTCTATGTGAATGTTAAAAAATATCACTACACAATTTTGGATAGAATTCTCACGTCTGCTGTTCAGAAAGCAAATGAGCTAATGCCATAATTTCTCTTCTTGATAGAGATTCATCAGTGGCTGATTCTCAAAACTGCACAGTAAGTACATGCACAAACATAATCAACCAGAGCATTAGCATGTATTAGAGAAGACAGGTTCAAATTGATGGACAGTGTGGAAGAAAGGTGTAAATATAAATCTTTTCCTTTCTAATTTCTATTTTAAAATACAATTACAATGTACTTTTTGACTAAAACAAAGTGTATTCCTACTTTTTCTATGAAAAAAGGGTCGATGTCCCTCTCTACCTGAGTAAAAATGCAATTTTGAAACCTAACTTAAATTTAGATTAATGTGAAGTCACAAATATATGTTGCAAAATATGCACTGATACCTTTGCTTGACTTGTAAAGCCAACACTATTTCAAATACTTACGCTTCTAATCTTTGCTTGCATTGTGTTATAAAGCTGATTGTTATTCTTCCTTATAAGGAAGAGATCGTTAATGCTACTGGAGATCATTAATGCTCCTGGAGAAGTCCCTTTAAATATTGTCTAGTTTGGCCCCTAATTACTCTAGATCAAGGCAACTTTATAACAGTTATCCTTTCACTTTTTTCAGACAAAAGAGTAAATATAAAAGCAAAATTTTGTCAGTTAGTGGCAATATTCTTGTTTGCACTGATGTGATTAGAATCAAGTTATTTAAGTTTATTTCCTTAAAAATGGTAAGATTATGGAATAAAAACATGTAATTTCCCAAAAAGTCATGATTTACATTCTTTCTATTCAGGTTGTAAAACTCAATTACTATGAGGAATATCTAAAACCCACTTTCGAATACACTGCACTATACTAATATTCACAATGAAAAAAATTCTTATAAATATTTTGATAAGTTTATGGAAGCTTATAAAATGTTCTTTGGTCTAAATATTTGCTAGTACACATTTTCACACATGCTAATATAGCATTTTTTCACAAAACATTCTCCCATTTTCTCCTCATATGATTAAACTATACCTGGACTTAAAGTGTTACTTAAGCCAATTTTTTAGTGTAGTTACTACAAGTTCACTATTCCTTATGCTATACCATAAGGGAATGTCTTATAATTAACCTTGTCTACATTTCATCATTTGTATTATTTACATTAAAAATAGAATTAAAAAGGGAATACATTGATATAATATCCATTAGAAGTTTGTTATAAGATTGATCTAACCTATATTGCTGCTTCCTACTTGTGAAGGATTCATAAGAGAGGAAAGGCATGGCAAGAGATGAGAGGTTGTTAATAGGTTATAGATTCAGGCTTTGTTTATAAGATTCTGAAACATTGGAATAATGCATGATAAATTAAGCCATGAACAAATGTTTCCAATTACTCCCTTGTTTGGCATCAAAGAGTGCATAAAGAATGAAAATTAAAGTCTACATTTTTCACTGCATTGTTTGCTGTGTTATAGATATGAACATAGAAGTCATATTTCTGATCTTGTAAGTTTGCTTGAAGTAACCATAATTATTTCTATTTTTTCATTTCAGAAACAAGCAAAACAAAAGATTAAGTATGTCCATCCATAATGACTTATGAAAATAAGACATTTAAAATATTTAAACAATGAGCATTAGTAGCTCAGTGAGTATGACTCAGAATGGCATAATTTAATTATTTTGATAGTAAAGAGCTACCTCAACCCTCCTATAATCTTTAGAAGTTTTAAAAACCGAGTGTAAACTTTTTAATGAGACTAATGTATTTCAAACATTCTAGAAAAATCAAACAGACCACACATGATTAATTTTCCTACCACCTTCAATTGCTTAAAAACCCCTCTTTAGTGGTATTTGAACTGTAGAGTTAATGCTCTAGTCACATGACATATTGTACCTTCAACTAGCATACCTGCTACTGGTTTTTGCCTCTTCTGCTTGAAACTGACATCATGTACTGAAAAATGAAGGAACCAATACGCTTCTTAAGAAACAACTAGTCATGAGATTTCACCTGCCACCACAGATAAAAATAAAAAAAAAAGTAAAAAAAAAGGAGGAGTACTTAGCAATTTCAAGAGCCACAATTTACCATGGAAGCCTCTACTTAATATTCCGCTTGATCTGCCAAGTTTATAGCCTGGCAAATCTGAATACAAATGTCGATGCAAATGAGGATTCATTATTCTTACAAGGTCTTTGTGTTGAAGCTTAATGTAACTTGGTTCCTATGGTTGCTCACGGGTACGTAGATTGCAAGACAGAAATGATGAAAAGAAGAAAAATAGAAAGGATAATAATAGAAATGGTAGGAAATGTTTAAAATGCACTTTAGCTTGAAATGTGAGGTACATAGGAACAAAGCATTGTCACTACAGCCTCTCCTCATTGCTAGTTATATTTACTTCCCATCAGCAACAGAGGAGTTAACCACTCAAGAACATTCTACCCAGAGAGAAAACACAACAATTCTCCTTTTACTGATTATAACACATTGTTCCCATTATAAAACCAATTCTTCAAATTGTCAAAAATTTTTACCATTCTTTTATAATTATAGAACTCATGGGCTGGTGGGACCTACACATTCCGATCTCTAAGAAGACTGCAAATGCATAAAAATATCCGACCCAACAATTTCCTTCCTTGCATTATGGATTTATTGCCACATAATCCAGAATCTACATGTTAAGAAAGCTAAAATTAATAAACTACACATTGAAAAATCACAACAGTTTAACATCATTCATTTATTGTTTACCATAACCCATCGCACGCAAAGGTTGCAAAACCTTCAAGTTAGGGGAAATCCCAAGAGGCTACAAAATTATGATTATATCTCATATACCATAGGATGTTGTTCCGATGAATCTTTTGCATGGTTAGCTGTTGTTTACATATAAATACCTTCTTCACAAATAAAAATGTACTGAAGGTAACAGGAGCTGCAAAGCTTAGCAGATCCGATGATCCCAACATCATGCAGTAAGTCTTGCTTCTTCATCCATAAATAAAGCACATTTGCATCCATTCAGTCAAATTAGCTCCATTAAAAAGGTGGTTATAATTAGCTCCTTTTTCTGGTTCACGGGTAAAATTCTTGCATGCCTGCTGTTTTGATTAAATCCACCATTGTCTTCCAATAGCTAGTGCTAATTCTTCCAAGGAAATCTTCAGTTGAGGTGTTATTTTATTCTGCGTTTCCGTTAGTTGTCTAATTTACGCCAAGTCCCTGCAGTGTTTCCTTAAGCCATCCTCTTTGTCTTGCCTTTGAAATTTACCAAATCTTACAAGAAATCAATACTTAATTGATTATTCACTTTTCTGCAGCTTCAAACAGCAAGCACGCATAAGATCCTGGAGTAGTCCCCCGATTTCCAAGGCAGGAGGTTTCTTGGTGGCAGAGCTCTGCAAGTGTCCAACAGCAGGCATTCCATGGAGCGGTGCACTGGCGTGGAGTGCCAGCGTCTGATAAAGAAAACGAAGATCTTCTAACGAAGCAGGAAAACTTCCTGGATGAAGCAGATCCATCTCAAGGCTTTGGATAAAAGGCTGAAGCAGGAGCAATTGGATACCAGAACATTACAATTTTTTTTTTTTTTTTGCATTAATCCTTTTGCTTTTGCTTACCCTTTCCTTCCCATGGCACTGACATGGAATATCCCAAGTGCCACCGAACTCAGAGAACTCCACGCTGGAATGGGGGTGAGACTGGTGTTGTACCTCTGGCATAGGATAAGGATGGCAGGCACGTAACATTACGAAATGTAGGACAAATTCAAGCAAAAGAGAGAGAGAGAGAGAGAGAGAGAGAGAGAGAGAGAGAGAGAGAGAGAGAGAGAGAGAGGGAGAGAGAAACGGGGAGAGAGAGAGCTAGAGACAGATGGCGGATCTGGCTAGAAGCCAAAGCCAGTGAAATGAATTACATTGCTGAATAACTGTACACCATTGATTCTGCCACTTGTTGCTGCATGGTTAAAAAAAAAAAAGGAATAAAGAAAAGCCCCAGTGTATGCTGGAATCCCCTTATTTGTCATGTGTGAGGCAGACAACTTTCACATATAACTCAGTCCTGACACCGGTATGCTCTGGGTGTCTTGTGTAGGTACTATGTGCGTGCGAATGTGGTTGTGTGCTTGCACGTGTGCCCGAGAATGCAAACGTGTGTGTGCATATGTGTGTGGGAGAAAGGAAAAACAATCCCTGCAATCCAGCCATTTTTGTTTAATGAAGAATGGAAGACTGGCATTCAGAGATGTGGTTATGTGCCGCATATTAATGTGTGCTCACCACACATCCTCCCCCACTTTAAAAATGAGTGGCATAGCAGTGAAGCCCTCTATAGATCAACCACGTGGGAGAAGCAACTCATGAGAGAACATATCTTGAAACCTACAAACGTGGCACAAGGAATTCCGCAGAAGAACAAGTTGCTCTCTGACAAGAAAAGCTGGTCCCAGGGATATGGTGTTTGGGTGTTTTTGAAAAGACAGTCAGTCTCAGCAGATTGTTCAATAAATGCCTTATACCCAGGATGAAGGGAGACATTATGGGATGCCCAGGGGGCTTTGGAAATCAAATACAATGTTTGAGTAGCACAATTTGAGGTACATTATAAAAAAGCAATTTGAATTGCCAATGAGGCGACACATATCTGCATGCTAATTAGACCTGTGTCAAGCTTAGTCTGCAGGCTTCTGGTGATGGGGAGGAATGTGTATGTAGCTCTGCTGAGAGATTGTTTCTGAATAAATTATCAGCTTTGTCCTACTGATGATTTTCCCAAACAAACATGAAATGCAAGATCAAAAGGCGATTCTAAAATTAAAATTATTGATTGACAAAGCCTAGATTTCAGAATCTAATTAGAGGAGGCACAAACAAAAGCTGATATTATTACTGACTTGCCTGAGCTAGCAGCCAGATTGTGCGGGGTTTGTAATTTATCTTTGTTTATGCAGCCAGGATATTAAAAATGTAATTAAAATGGTAAAATGATCTGATCAGAAATAGCCACCTAGTGGCAAGTATATTATTTTAAATGGATTGTAAAGGCATTGGTCTGTGTAAATAAAAAGCTTTTTTTCCACGACAAACCTAGCATCTCATTGAGATTTTGCTAAGCAATTTATCTTTTGCTAATAAGTTGTCTTTTGTGTTTTGTTCCATACATAAGCAACATCATCTATAACCCTCATTTGTGCACTAATAAACATTCTGTTATTACAGGTGGCATCCTGTTATTCTAAGAACATCTTTCATGAATTATCATGTATTTTCATCACAGATGGAGGTTTGTAACACCTATTCTCTATACTCATCAGATACATTAAATATGATAATGGCATATATTTGATGGCATTAGTAGGTAAGGTTGCTCCCTCTTCTTGTGTACTCTCTCATTTGGAATGGATCCGGATATCTTTAGAATTTGGCATTAGTGATCATCTTGAGCCCTGAAAATAAGGCTGTGAAGCAAACTCACGTGTCTAGTGAGACCCTTCTTCAACTTACTACTTCAGAACAGATTTAGTTACTTAAAAGCAAGTAATAAGGTAATTCAAGTGATTTATAGGCTATATCTTCTCTCATTTAGCAACATTTTGGAAGTGCCAGTGAATTATTTTAGGAGCAAATTGTCTAATATAAAATTTATTAACCAAAATGCATCTGCTGTCATCTAATTGTAGATTTTGCAGCCAATCTCCAGACTCAATCTTATGAGTCTCTAGTAAAGCATTGAAAATGCATGATAAATACTTTGAAGAAAAATGAGAGCCCTGGCTTGTGAGTTCCACATAAGAAATGTTGTAACACATTTATTTTCCTTTTCTTTTTTTTCATGAAATCACTGTGGGCCTGCTTGATTCCCTTTTTAAGAAATTCACAATTTAGGGTCCTGTCAGCAGCTCTGGGGTCTTTTGTTAGGTGCACTTAAAATGCCAGATTAAATATTAATATGTGGTTAGAATTGTGCTATTTTGCAAGCCCTGAAACCCTATTAGTAAATCATGATCTGATGACTGATGTAAGAAATTTCAAGGCGCCAACAGTGCAGATTGCTTTGTGCCTATCAATCTGATGGATCACTAATTTTTAGTAAATTGGGCCTTTGGACTCATAGCTGCCAGTAGGTATGTTTTTCATCAATAGAGAACGTGGCCCACACAATACAGCATTTGGTGCACACAATGTGCAACATAACATGTAGACTTGTTTTGCATAATCAATAACAATCTCTGTAACAGCAATGCTCTTTTTCAAAATATACTTTTTCTTGTGTTGTTAAGTGTCCAAAGAGAACAAGTTGTAGATTTCCTAGGCTTTCAGAAATGTTTAAAAAAGAAATAAAGTAAGGGAGAAGTTGGTATGAAAAGGATATATCAGACCTATTAACATCCTTCCTAAACCAGAAATTATGGCCAACAAATGCCATTCTGGAGTTTCCACTAAATGTATGATGAGCTTGTATATGGAACAGGAAACAGAAGAAAAGTGCTAAGACTTCGAAAATTAAAATAGGAAATAATGAAGCTTTGCTTGTAAATATGTTCTGTATTATTTCTGAAAATATGCCTACAACACATTGTACTGCCCTTGAGAAGTGAAAAACTTTTCAACACATGGCTTATTTCTGAAATGTGGTCAGAATCACTCTTTTATCCTTTGATAACCCAGGTGGGAAAACATCTTTATTGGTAATATGTGTTTCACACAGATGGTCCTTTGCTTCTAAATCCTTGTAATGTGAATTAACATATTTCATTATAGTGTTTACCATTTATAAAGCATTTTCCTCTCAGCGGATACCATCCAAGCTTATGTTGGTTCTGCTTTACCATCTGTCTCTTTTCCCCCTTTCATTTTCTCATAACATCCTACAGTACAGATATAATAATGAAATTAAATGGATGATACAATGAAAGGTAACTGACTTTCCTCCCTCTGCTTCCTCCTTTATTACTACTACTATTATTGTTGTTATAACTTTAGCAATAGAAATTTCAAACCAACAGTTAGGAGGTGTGTGTCTTCAGTTACATTCTAATTCAGAGTCTTTGTTATATTTTCAGGTCTAGAAAAAAGAAACCCATTATAACTTATGTGAATTTATTGAAATCAAGTGTTACTCTATAAAATTGATCAGTCTTCCATAACCAAATGGATACATGCTTTATAAGATTCATACACATGTATACACACAATATTTCATTTTCCTAATACCCCTAAGACTCAAAGTTATGGCAATCATACAGTTAAAGTATTATATCCTTGTGCTTATCTGGCCTACATAAGACCAATTGGAAAGCATTATTTTCTGGGAAGACAGCCAGATACCTCTTTCTTGTCTTCTCCTTCTCCACTTCTGATTCTGATTTGATGACTCTTCTCCATTCTGTATGAAAGATAGTGAATGAAATACCACTGCTGTTTTTCTCCATAGCTGTGCTTATGTTTCATCACTCCATGAAAGACGGTCTTATCTTTACATTCATCCTCTTGCCCTAAAACTTTTACGTACTGGCAAAAATAAAGGAAAAAATGACAGAAGTTTATGGCTACATCATACCATGTCTAAGCAACTTCAAAATCTGGTATTTAGCATTCTCAACACCAAGCTTCATTAGATCTCCCTTTTTCACATTCCAATATCAACACATGCTTCCCCTTAATAATGTTGACTGGATTAGCTGATTTAGTTATTTTTATGAGTGTTTTCATAATCAAATGTAAGGACAACAACATCACCTATCTTGTTGACTAGACACATTTCCTGCTATATATGGTTATTCATTTACTATTCCTGATCTCTCTCTGAGTAAATGAATAGCTCTGAGAGTACATTATTAATTTTGGAAAAAAAGTTATATATACTTCAAAGGGATGACAGGTAGGACCAAAGCATAAAAGTCTTTCTAATTAACATACATGAGAATGTGCTGCTATCATTGGCAGATATTTTCAGCATGGCGCTTCAATGGAGGAAGCCATAGTGAGTCAACTGACGAGATGCTTTCCTTGAATTGTAGGCTATGCATATTCAAGGAAAACTGCTTAACTTCACATCTATCAGCAAGCAGATAAGAGGGTAGATCAGAAATTCTTTAAGGTCATATTTATCACTAAAATTCTGTATGCTTTGTATCCCGATAGCTGGCTTGAGGACTGAATGAGGTCATAGTATAAGCTGCAATTACAAAGAGGTCCAAAATTTGGTGGCTCAAGCACTCAGAAGATTATTCTGCATGTAGCAGTCCAACTATAAGGAGGCAGTCCAGGGTAGTCAGGAAGCTTGTCTCCATAAGCTTATAGATACTCCTTCTTTCCTTCTATTTTGTTGTGTTAACATTTTCAGGTTAAATCAGGCTTGGATTCCAGTTGGTGGAAAGATGTGTAAAGAAGATGAGAAGCATGACAATTTAATCACACAGTCACACTTATCTTAAGGGACCCTTCAAAGTGTGTGTTGTTGATGGCTAATCACATGCAGTAAGTAGGAAAAAGAAGAGAATGAAAGCTAGGGGAAAATTTGTGTTTCTGTCTTGAAGACTTCTCTCGAAATCTTTTTTCTTCTGAGCCATAAAGTCTAGTGTGCTCCTCTTATGACTCTTCAAGTTCTGGTTCTATATTGCTTTGTAAAGTCATCCTATTTCTGTGTGTTTTACAGTATTTCTCTTCAGCAAAATGAAGGAGGAGTGTGAAGTGTAAGTAAAAATTTTACTCTAGCTCTGAAATCCCATGCTCCTTGTTTTGATGTAGGAGAAATAGAGATTTTGTTAACTGTACATACACAAAATAATTTATATAAGGGTGAAAATGTTTCCAGCTTAAAAGGTATCATTGAGCAATTTCACAATGTCCTATGCAAGAAAACTTCGTTCTTAAAATTCATCAAAATGGTAAAGTTAATTTGTAGTGTTTGATTATATCAGTGGCCTTCAGGAGCTCTGATTCTTCATTTCTTGGTATCAAGTTATTTTAGGATATATTTTTAATCGTGGACTTGTCATGGCCCCAATAGCTATAACAAACTCCTCTCTAAGTCAAGAGCCAAGAAGATAATTTTTATCATAATAGTTTGGGTACAACAGTGGTGAAAAGAGATGACAAAAGGTAGATAAGACTTATTTGATAAATATTTGAGTAACTTCTTTGTATGAGATAATGTACAAATGATAGGGAATCTCATGCTAAAAACAATCATACTCCTTGGCCTTTAATAATTTTATAGTCTCAAGGAATCAGAATAAATATCTACTATTGCTATGTCTATAAGCTTGTCATATTTGTCATAAGAATCAAATGAAACATGTTCTAGCAGAAGAAAGATATCTTAAGACATAGTCAATTATAATAGACATAGAAAATTATAGTAAGAGGTGAGATCTAGTATTAAATTTACCTCTTGGGAGAAGCTAATCCATTCCTTGTGCTGAAAGCAAAGTTCAATTTGATGAGCAAGTATACTTTCATGTATGATATTTGTGGCACTCTCTGGTCTTGAAGCATAGAAGCAGAAAAATGTTTGTAGAGAGAAATAGCATAAATGTCAGTTGGTAGTTAGAAAGTCCATGCCAGCATGAAATTTTCTTTATAAATTGAACATATTCTACTTTCTTATCTTGGAATCAGAATCCAAGTTTTCATCTCTGGAGAGGAGATTGGCAAAATGCAAGTAAGATTTTCAGTCTTAGTGGGAGCCAAAATATTGACTTCAGTATAGACAAAGGCAAATGGTACCAGGGTTCAGAAAAGAAGGTTAATGTTGGGAAAAGTTATGGAGAATAAACCAAAGGGTTTGGAATTTTGTTCATGAAGTAATGTAAAACTTTTGCAATATTTTATTTTGTTTTTACTTAGAAAATGACACTGTAAGGTCTGTTTCTGTAGGAAGAGAAAATTACGAGAATTGGTTTGGAAACAGGTAGGATTATGTATGAAAAGTCACTCACCTCAGATACTTTCTATTCAGCAATTAACTAGGGACTCAGAAGGGGTACAAAAGCATGTGATTACAGGAAGGCTCAGAGAGAATGTGTTGTTGACTGAACCAATGGTGTTTGTAGTGAAAATAAGTCCAAGATAAAATGCATGACAGAATCTTCAAGACTAACTGTATATCTGAATGGAAAATGAGTAATTTAGAATAAAACCAAGATTAGTTTGAATGGCAATGGAGATATTAGTGCCATTAACCAAAATGCAAAAAAGATTCCTTTAATAAAACTATTTTTATTATTGGCTTCCTGTGTAACTCTATATTGTTTTATTTTATTAAATTAAAAATGTGATTTCAAGAGATCCCTGGCTTCACTAGACTTTCAAAGAAAGGAAGAAGCAAAACTAGTTTAAGAACATTTGATATGGATATACAGTTTTGGACTATTCAAACACGTTTATAGTTCAAGGAATAGGATAGTTTTTATCTTCCAAATTCAGAAGAGAAAATTTCTAAATATCCATTAAAAGTTTAAATTAAGAAACACATTCTGGTAAGTGTTGAAAATTCTGAAATTATTGTTGTCAAAGATACACATTATCCTTGTGTATGCACAAGTATATCAGTAACGAAAGTTTCAAAATCAATGACAAGGTAAATACTGTCAGTTTCATAATTACATCAACATACTTCATGGAAAGAATAATGGATCAAGAGTTCAATATTCAGCATCTCCAAGTCCATAACAAACCTGGGCTTCATGTTCCTCAACTAAGTGGGCTGGGCTGAATAATCTCCAAGAATTCTTTTGATTTTGTGATTTAGTAATTTTAATATTTACAAAGAAGTTATTTCTGGCTAATTAATAGCATAATGAGTTTAAAAACAATTAAAAGGTTTCCAACTTAACATAAAATAACCAGTTTGATCGAAGAAAATAAAATATACACATACTTTGTTGACTAAAATAAGTTTAAAAGAAGCAAAGACTGATTTTATTAACGATGTACTCAACCTACAGGTTGCTTTTGTGCTATAAGGTATGAATTCATAGAGACTAGTATGGATATGATGCTTCCCTTGCTCTGAAAAGATAGACAATCCTTTTAAGATACACACCTTTTTAATTTGATATTTCATGGAATAAGTACTATTGTTCACATAGTACTTGTTGTTCATCAAACTAATTAAATAATATCTAAACATTTCTTTTTTTAAAAAAACCCTAAGCTTCATGGGCTGAAACTGGTTAGAGAACCCACGAAACCTACCTATTACTTGAGATTTAAGAAATCTGTTGATGAAAAATTGCAACAGAGAACACTAAATCATATCTCTGTTGTGCCTAATTCTCCAGATGGTTAAGTTAAAAATTGCCCCTCAGAAATGTCATGATACAGAACATTTGCAAATTGACCTAAATAGGCCACCTAAAAATAATTTTTAAAAAAATTGAAATATTTTCCTTCTTAAGTTGACAAAAATCAATAATATACAAACGAAAGGCCTCAAAGTATGTTAGCAAAGCAAGATGGAGTGAAATGCAGTTAATATATCAAAATTGTAAAATTGTTTTTAAAACTGCCTTTCTTATTACATCAAAATGCAATTTTCAAGATAGAAGCATTGTAACATGACTCTGTGTGCTGCACTATGTGTACAATAAAGCAGGCAAAATTAATCCCTTCCCTTGATGACCTCTAGAAATGAAAACCCATTATCGTAATAATATTTGTACTTAGGTCTTGATGTTTTTGTGCTAAATTTGAATGCCATGAAATGATTTTATATCGTGGCTTATGGGGACATATGTGCAGATAATTGCATAAATAATCCTCTTTACTTGGGTGCAAGGTGACTTTTTAGAGCAGGTATGAACAAGTCACAACCTAATAAAACTCATAATAATTTTCTTTACTGTTGAGGCATGAGTGTTACTCTTCCAAAGTTTCATTAGAGATGTTTTGCTTCCCACAGAGATCCAATGAAAGAATTTGACCTAGAAGCCCTACAACTTCAAGACCATTGGCCAGATGCCTACTCTCAACACACAAGCATCTACTGGGCTCAGTAATATTCTGAACAGGGTCAATTTAATAAAATAAAAGAATACAGTGTTACAAAGGAAGCCAATTTTAAGAATAGTTTTATTAAAGAAATCTTTTTCAATAAAATAGTATGTGATTCTTCTTCTTCCTATTATTATTATTATTATTATTATTATTATTATCATTATTATTATTATTTTGTGGTACTTGGGGCCTGAACCAAGTGCCTTGCACAAACTTTGAAAGCACTATACCACTGAGCTGAACTCTAGACCCTTTCTTATATTTTATCTTGAGACAGGATCTTGTTAAGTTACTTGGAGGTTGTTAAATACTTATTTTGGCCTTTTTAAAGAATTTTCTGAGTGTTGCTTTTCTTAGGTGATGTCAAGTTGGTGTCTGAATCATAACAACCCTATATACAACCCTATGTGCTTCTCTGCTATTCATAGGATTTTCAATGGCCAATTGTTTTTTGGGAGTGGGTTGCTGGGTCCTTCTCCCAAGCCTACAGGACCTGCTATTCCCAGGCGGTCTCCTATCTGAGTATTAACCAGGTCTGAGCCTGTTTAGTTCCAAGATCTGACAGGATCGGAAGCCACAGTGGTACAGCTGCAGGCTTTTTGAGTGTTGTTTTTGTTGTTGTTAGGTGCTGTGGAGTTGGTATCCGACTCATAGTGACCCTCATAGGGTTTTCAATGGCTGACTGTTTCAGGATTGCCTTGGGAGTGGATTGCTAGGCCCTTCTCCCATTTTTTGTGGTGCTGGGAATTGAACTCAGGACCTCAGAGACTGCAGCACAGCGCTCTACCAACTGAGCTAAATCCCAGCCCTTTTGAGTGTAGACTCTTTAAAATCTGATAAATGCTATGAACACTCTAAAGAAAAATAAGTTGTTTCCATATACACATGAACAATTTTTCCTTAGAATTTCTGAAGGTTTATGAAATTCTTAAATTTCACATATATTGTTGCTGTTGATGATGTTGATAGATGCCGTGGAGTTGATTCTGACTCATAGCCATCCTATATACAGCAGATCGAAACACTTCCTGATTCTGTGCCAGGCACACAATCTTATTTATGTTTAAGACCATTGTTGTTGCAGACACTGTTTCAGTCCATCTGGTAGCAGGTTTTCTTTTTTATGCTGACCTGCCACTTTCCTAAATATGATGTCTTTCTCCAGGGATTGGTCTCTCCTGACTTCACGTCCAAAATGTGTAAGATGCAGTCTAGCCATCCTGGCTTCCAAGGAGCACTCTGGTTGCATCTCCTTTAGGACAAATCTGTTGGTTCTTTTGGCAGTCCATGGTATATCCAATAGACGTCTCCAGCACCATAATTCCAAAGCATAAAATCAACAAGTCTAGGTATACTATTTGGGATTGTTGAGATTATGCTATGGTTACAAATGACTTCCAAATCACAGGGAATAATAGTAATAATGATTAAATCCTCACTCATGCTACATAGCTGTAATTGTGTTGGATGACAATTTCCTAAGGATCTCTTGCGGTTTTTTTTTTTTTTTTCATGTCTTACAACAGGTACTGGCTGCTTTTGTTCTGAAATACTTTTTCAATGATTTTAGTATACTTAATATCCTTATAGACATGGATATATATTTCTCCAGAGAAGAGACATACAATAAAGATAAAGACCCCCCCCCCCAGAGCAAAAGTCAGGCTGACTTAGTGCTCATTAAAATATTTGAGTTGCCTAAGCTGGTGGTTCCACACCTGTACAGCACCTTGCTGTGTATACAGGCCTCCCTGGCTTCCCCATCTCAGTTTGTGGGAATTGGAGCTGAGGAAAGATGGGAAAATGATGATCTTCTAGTATTGTTATGACTATGAGTCTTACATTCTTTTGTTTCTAATGCAACAGCCTTTTTTTTTTTTTTTTTTTTTTTTTTGCCAGCATCTATGAAACAGCGGCAGTCCTGTTGTAGACTCTTCACAACCTATAGCACTCTCCATATTATTGTCAAGTTTGGACCCGGTTTGATAGATCAGCCACCACATGGGACATCTCTGGTTCCCATTACAGAGTGTAAAAGGAGAACATACTAGCCATGTTCTTGCCCTTAGAGCTTCTTCTAAACCCATAACTTATGTTTACCTTTCATTCTTTAGAGCAAGGCACATGGACAATCATGACATAAATGGAGTGGGAAATATAATTCTCTTGGGATGGGGTTTCAAGATGTGTGCATAATAATATTATTGTCAAAAGAGAGTAATAAACAATTACTAGCCCTGTCTACTCAGATAAATGTATGTTTATCCATCAAGTTCTTAGAGCAGTATTCTCAAATATTAAAAATTGATATTTTACTCACATCATTTGCATGTGGCTACCAATGCATAATTTTATAAAATATAATTTATAATATAATAAAAATTATAGGTATTAATTAAAATAAGAAAAAATAAATGATTATTCATATGCCTCTTGGGATAATATCAAATACCAACAATAGTAAACATTCTATCATATGGGAAATACTAATGATCATTTATAGTATATAGTATATCATAATATATAATGAGAATAGTCAGATAGTGGTTATTCACTTAACAAATATTAAGCCCCTGATATATATATATATATATAAGGTAAGAAACTCAGGATTTGGGGGATAGGGTTATTGTGTTAAAAATATCTCAATTGTGACAAAGCTTTTATAAGCTATTGAAATGATAAAAGTGAATAAAATAAAATAATTTACAAATCTGATATGCTTTTAAATCAAACAGTTTTTGAAATGGATAACAAACTGAGGGAATATACTTTAAACAGAACATGTGGGGAGATATTTAAACTGAAGTACCATGTGCATGATGGAGAAAGTTATGTGAAGATTGGACCAATGAAGCAGAAATGTTCTTAGGGAAGTTTATAAAGATCATAATCTCGTAAAGAGAATTGAAGAAATGAATGGCAGCCAGTGTACTTGGAGTAGAATGAGACCAGGCAGAATGATGAAAATGAAGATGGATGTAGGTCATGAAGGCTAGTGAGATGCAATAGAAATGAGACTTCCTGAAAGAAGGTGTATATTTTTATGGGAGAACCAAAAAAATTAATGGCTGTCTTATTGGTACAATGGAAAATCATTATGTTGAAAAGTGTCATAATCTAATTTACATAAAAATATTATTCTTGTGAAGAGAGGTAGGTCATGATGTTGACTATGCTAGGATGGGGGCTGCATGGAGACTATATAAAATATAGTCTATAATAAAAATTAGTAGATGGGTTTAAGGTATATTTTATAGGTACAAATGAAGATAGCTTGCTGGACATGTGAATTATGGGAAAGCTTGATGGTGAGATTTCTGAGTTCAACAAGTGGACAGATTGACAGAGTTCATTATCATGTAAGATGGAGATCTCTATGTGGGTTGACTACAGGACAGTGTTGTGTCTCGAGTGTTTCATTTTGAATAGGCTAGGTTTGTGATAACTGAGATAGATTATAATAAATGTTAAATAGCAATTTGAATATATTGATATATTAATATGGAGCTCATGAGAAAGATCTTGGGGAGAAATCTATAATTTTTAAACTCTCTACATAATAGCATTTAAAACTATGGAATTAGATGAGATAATCAGGAAGAAAGTGCAAGAATGAATAAGAATAGGACATGACTATATTTTCATAGGAATATCATTTAGAATTAGAAACCAGGGAAAGATAAAAAGGAGTAACAAAGAGAAAAAACTAGGAAAATGTGGTAGAAGAAGAATGGGGAGTCATTTAAGAAGAATGGACTAGCTAACACATAACTTTTAATAAGACATTTAGCAAGTGGAAGAAAGAAAAGTTCTTTTGTCATTTGACAGCACAAAAGTGATGATATTTTGGAAAACTAGTTAAGTAATTTTATCTTAGCTTGTTTGCTATTGCTATTATAAAATACCTGAGGCTTAGAACTTTGTGAAGAAGAAATATTTATTTAGATCCCAGTTTTGGAGATTGTGTCCAAGAGTGGTTTGGTCCATTTGTTTGATCTCTATTAGGGGCTGCCTTGGCTGAGTCACAACATGATTAAGAAATAGCAAGGAAAATGGCTGCTTGAAGAGGAGGCCATGTACATTAGGTGGCTTCAAATTATAACTGCTCACTCTTGACAGAGTTGATTTGGTCCACAAGACCAGCATCAATGTCTTCCAAGATGGCACCCCCCATGGTCTAATTACATAGTACTGGACCCCACTTCTTAAAATTTTCATCACCTCCACACAGTCACACCAATGACTAAGCTTCCAGCACATGAATCCTTGAGCAACAAAACATATCCAAACTATAGTAAATCTGTTGGAGGTGAAAATTAGATTTGAGTGGGTAAGAGTCAAGAGGTGATAAGGAATTCATTCAGTGAATTATGATATTATATTTAAGAAAATTTGACTAGACACTGAGTTAAAAAATATCATCGAATTTGAAAGGGTATTAGAGAAAAAGGGAAACTTTTTTGCTGTTCTATTAATAAACATGGTTCATTATGACTTGTTTGCATGCTTATGAAAGCAATGAGAATGAGCCAGAATAAAGTGAGAGAGTACTACTTAGGAGAAGCCATGCTTTCAGGAAAAGAAATCTGAGAGTAGAATAGCAGGAAATTCCTTCATAAAGAATGGAAAGAGAGGACTCAGAATGTAGAAGATGAGACTGATATTTGGTGTAGGTAACATGGTTACCATCTCTAATGATATTGGAAAGAAGAAAGAAAAATGAAGCTGCAAGTATATTTCTAAATTTGGGGGTAAGATGAGGAGAATCATGTTTGGTGACTGCTGTTTTCTCAATGAATTATTGTTGTTGTTGTTGTTGTTGTTAGGTGCCTTGGATTTGGTTTCCAACTCATAGCAACCCTACGTACAGTGGGGGAAACACTATTGTCAGTGCTTCTCTGCTATTCATAGGGTTTTTAATGGCTGGTTGTTTTTTGAGAATGGGTTGCTGGGTTCTTCTTCCAAGCCTATAGCACCTGGTGTTCCCAGGCAGTCTCCCATCCAAGTACTAGCCAGGACCAACCCTGCTTATCTTCTGAGATCAGATGCAGCAGTGCTATGGCTGCAGGCTCTCAATGAATTAGAAGGTTGGAATTGATTATCAGTTGAATGTGAGGGTGGAGAATGGAAAAGAGTTTAAGAAGATAGGAAGGAGGATTTTATAAGTGCTAGGCTTTGGGAAAATAAGAAATAGGGCAGAAGTTATTGAGTGACCATTTGTGGTACACAATCTTAAGATGAGAGACCAGCTAGTGAACTGGTTGTGTTATATTTCATGAACAAATCTGAGAATGTTAATTATAAGATAATGAGTAGGAATCATCCAAGATTGGAGTTTTCCCCGCTGAAAATAATGGCACTATAAGGCAAGGAAATGGACAATATTTGAGAAAAGTAAATATAATGATAGGCAGTACTATCGATGTTAAGTTAGAAGGGCAGTGATACCTAGGAGTTGGGAGATAATAAGAAATTGATGTGTTCAATGGATCAGAAATCTCTATAAAGTCAAATACTTGATCAGTTTGCATATAGTTAGGAGAGAAGCCAATCATCTCTTGGCCAACTGCATTCTAGGAACTAGTAATTTCCCTAGATAATACTTTTTAAAAATTCATTTTGGATATGTAAATACCATAATATTGATTATCAGTATAGTAATGACAGCAAAGGGCTGGTCTAGGCTTTTGGAAGTAGAAACTCCAATGATTGGAAGGATTCATGTGCCTAAGCACAATATGTATAATGTGCACTGTAGGCTGTGCTATTACTACTTTTCCTGCATCTATTTTTCCTTCACTGTGAGAGAATTTGAGCCCTGCACCAGATGATACCAAAAGAAAAGCATTTTACGTATGATTCATAAATGCTTTGGCTGATGAGGGTGACATGATGATGTCCTGTTTTCTAAGTAAGTAGCATTAAGGTAAATATTGGTTTTCTCTGAATGGAAGAAAACAAAGAGACCCTTCATTAATATTTATGTTTAAGGCTCAAAGTCATGAATGTAATATGATATCTTTCTCCTGTTACACAAATTAGTGTGCCATAATATGACATGACTTTAGAAAGTGCCTATATTTAAAACAATGTACTTGTACTAATGACTGTATAATTTAGAAATCCTTTTAACAAGTATTTGAAGAGATTGGTGAAGTAATTATTTGAACATAACAGAATACTAATATGAATTGGTATTTATTTTTAGCTACTCCTTGATCTTCTTTTCTCCTCTTTGAGGCATTACTGAGTTTTATATTACTTTTGGGGGGACTGTGTACTAATTTTCTCATTGCTATGGGAAAATACGTAACAGAACATAAAAGAAAGCTTCATTTGGCTCATGGTTTAGAGAATCTCAGTCTGTAAATGACAGAGTGGCATGGTGGAGCAGCTGGTAGTTGAACCTGTGGCAGAGAACTTCACAACATAGAATTAGGAAGCAGAGAGGGATAACTGGAACTGGGATCCAGGTAAAATCTCCAAAGGCCTGCCCTCAGTGACCTACTCCTACCAACTAGGTCCTACTTCCTAAAGTTCCACAGCTTCCTGAAATACTACCACCTGGGAATATAGCATTTAAACATGACCTTTGGAGGACATTTTAAATTTAAGCCATAACAGACTGTCTAGAAAAATATACCTGTATTCAAAAGTGTTTTTGTTGATGTTCTTTAGATATCAAAATCTTAGAAGATTAAATTTTCAAATGCTGTCTAATTTTCATCATTGCCATTTTGGAAACCAAAGACTATGAATAAGTATTTCTTTCAATGGGTTAAAAAGAAGCTTAGAAAAATAAAATAACAATTCATATGAAAATTTATGATGTAGGGAAAAATTGAGAGGAAATTGGCAAAAACCCCCAAATTGGGAAAATGGCTTTTGAATATCTGGTTTGTCAATTAGAAATCTAGGGAAAATGAAAGTAACTTGGTTGCACGTTTGTACAAAACCCTTCCTGATTGGACAATTGGACTGAAAGCTGATTGGCTCAGGCCATTCTGTGGGTGAGCTATTTAAGGAGCTCCATCCTTTTATGCATTTTCCCTTTTTGTACAGACCATGGGCTAAGCAAGACCTTCTCACCGGTTCCTGCCCAGACCACTGATGAGGAAACAGCTTTCCTGCCCTCCCCGGACCTTCGGTGAGGAAAGAACGCTCTCCCGCTGAGACCATCAACAAGGAAAGAACCCGCTCTCCATCTGATCACCAAGGAAGCAACAGCTGTCTACTCATGACCACTGAGACCGCCAACACCGAGGAGGCTTTTCCTTTCTCCCATCCCCGCCCGTGTCCTGAGGGCTGCAGGAGTCTGCATCCCTCACCTGAGGGTCCCGAGTGAATTGTGTTTAGTATCTGTGTGCATGGTGGCACCACCCATTCAAACCTCCAGGCCGGACCCGGAGGTGCGTGCCCCACATATGATACATTTCATTTTTCTTTTTTCTTTTCTTTTTTTGATGTTCTTTTCCTTGCTTTTCTTTCTTTTTTTCATTTCTTTTCTTCTTTCTTTTCTTTTTGAGCTATCTAGGGATGTGATTTAGAGTAAATGGTGATGCTTAAGAATGGAACACCATGTAATCATAATGCTGGGGGTTAATTTATTTAACATTGTTTGCATTGAAGAACTCTGAATTTGAGAACAATTTTCAGATTTTGGAATCCTCAACAATAGAGAGATTAGTAGCTAGAAGATGCTGGTGAGAAGGTTGAAGATTATTGGAAGGAACAATATAAGTATCTATAATTTAGAAATGCTGAACGGAAAACATGTCCTATAAAAGATCATGCCTGGTTACTGAACCTTTTCCCTCCAGTATTGTCTGAGCTGAAAGAGGGGCTGCAGGTTGTGTTTATTATAGATGCTGAAACATCACCCAAATCTGCCCTTGAGGATTAAGGCACTCATCTCTCCAGCTACCAGGAGTTTAGCTTTTGCCCTAAACTAAAGGGAGGTACTTTGCCCTAGGGTATGTCTCATCTCTGTGACTAGTCAATTCAAGTACATATAGTCTCAGCTACTTTATTGGGACTCCAGACAACTGTGAAGGGATCCCTGTAGGAGAGGCTAAAGCCCTGGTGTATCTGCGTAAACGTTTACCTATCCCCCTATCCAATTCTGCATTCTTACTCCCTCATGGAAATTATTGCAAAGAGGACTCTCCACATAGGTCTCCAGCTATTATGTGTTTGGTAGGGAAAGTGATCACACCATAGTCAATGCTTTCCACATATACCAACATGTTGGAGCTGGCTCTGACAGTGCAAGGTCCCAGCTCCTGAGGAATCTCTATTAAATATTTAAAGTAAGACTGCCCTTTTTCTTCCTACAAGCTTACTTGTCAATTCCAACCCTTCATTCATGCATGATGCCATCCTCACTATTCTGAGACTCTTCCTTAAATAAAAGAAACAAGTAAAACATGCAGAAAGGTTTGGCTAAAATAATATTTATTATATTATTATTTGTAATACCAAAATGTTGGATAAAAATTGTTGAGTGATTTAAAATAGAGAACATGTGTGACCCAAAAGTCAATTGGTGATGAGAGAATGGAAACCGTATATGTGGTAAACATGTTAGAAAGCATTAATATTGTTATTTACATAAGTATCATTGCTTCATTGCTGTATTTGCTTCCTTCTTTTAATTCTCCATATTCTGATACTTCCCATGGAAATAGGTACCGTAACATATAGTTAAACATAAATTGCCACTATGTTCTGATCACTTAATTTTTTTCTAATATTGTAATATGGTAATTTCTTTAGATTAGGAGATTTTCCCCTCAATGCTTTTCCCCAAATATAGGTTGGCATTTAGAATTGGAGCTTTTTGTTTTTTGTTTTTTTGTGGATTTGTGAGGCTTTTTGATGTTATTTAATTGATGCTGGATTACTGCTTCTGTATGAACTCTGTGGAATGGACTAATAAATAAATCAGTAGATGTCTTCCTTGTCAACTACAATCCAAGTTCCTTCCTTCCCAGAGTTGGCAGCAATAAGTGGCATTCAAACACTTCCAAATACATCTGAAGTATGGTTTTATTGTTCTAATTATTTTCTGTGAAAGCAGTTCTACTTTATTACCCAAATGAGAGTTATTATTGTCTTTCTTTCTGATAATTGCATTTGTGGTATTTATTTCAGGGTTTTTAAGATACTTTAAAGCCTATTTAGATTTTTTTATGAATTTAATGCTAATTAAAATAATGGATTAGAAGGCTTGGAAAATCAAATCATTATTCAGCCAGAACAATGGAGGGGTTTATTTAATTGACCACTCTGAATCATATTAAACCAATTCTGGAAGAATCATCACAATGATTCAACCATTGCAGATACTGTCATTCTTCCTATAGGAGATAAAAAACATTTTCCAGAAGCTTTAAAAAATAAATTTATAGGTTGATTAAATTGGTAAGGTTAATCTTTTACATTTTATAGTAGGCTTTTCAATTTACCTCTATCATTTTTCTTTTATTAATGTCTACAGATATAGACTGCAGCCATAGTACCCTAACATGCAATCTGGCCTTTTCTTGGAAGCTAATCAGGGTTGGCCTGGTTAGTCCTTGGGTGGGAGACTGCCTGGGAACACCAGGTGCTGCACACTAGGAAGAAGGACTTGACAATCCACTCCTGAAATAATCTGCCATTGAAAACCCTATGGATAGGAGAGAATCACTGACAATAGAGCCAGGCATGGCACAGTGCTGGAGAGTATTTTATTCTGTTGTACATAGGGTATGCATGAGTTGGACCTGACTTGATAGCACCTAACAACAACAGAAATAGTGCTTTCGATTGAAAGTATGGAAGTGAAATAAGATTCAGATTAGGACTTAACTAAAAACATATCATCAAACACTTTGTTTGACATTAAGAATGACACTTCTGAAAGTGAATCACCCCCATACTTCAATGAGTTTTAGCCACAGTGGCAATTTGTTCTGTAGGATTAAGATTGTAGTAGAAAGGCAAGTAATCTATAGATTCAATGCAATCCTCATTAAAATTCCAATGACAGACCTTACAGAAATAGAAGAAATGATCCAAAAATTCATATGGAAACACAAAAGACCATGTATAGCCAAAACACTCTTAAGCTGCAAAACTAGTGCAGGTGGGATCACAGTTCCTGACTTTAATCTACACTACAGGGCTGCAGTAGCAAAAACACCTTGGTATTGGCACAAAAATAGGCATGAAGATTAGTGGAACAGAATAGAGGACCCAGAGATACATTAACGCATCTGTAGCCATGTGATTTTCAACAAAGGAACAAAGCAGGTAAATTGGAGAAAGGATAGCCCTTTCAATAAATGGTGCTGGGAAACTTGGATATCCACTTGCAGAAAAATGAACACAGACCTGCACCTCTCAGTATGCATGAGATTTAACTCAAAATAGATAAAAGACCTCAACATAAAACCAGAAACTTGAAAATTAATAGAAGAAAAGGTAGGCAATATGCTCCAACATATAGGCATAGGAAATTATTTCCTTAATAGGACTCTAGTTGCTCAAGAAATTGCAACAAGAATAGATAAATAGGATTACATGAAATTTAAAAGCTGTACAGCAAGGGAAACAACCAGCAGAGTCAAGGAAGTCCCCGCTGAATGGGAAAAAATCTTCACATCCCATACATCAAACAGAGGACTAATTTCCAGAATTATAAATAACTTAAGGAAGCAATTCCCAAGAAAACAAATAACCCAATACACAAGAGTGGGCAAAGGAACTGAACAGACAGATCTCAGATGAAGAAATTCATAAGGCCATGAAACACATGAAAAAATGCTCAATATTCCTAATCATTAGGGAAATGCAAATCAAAACCACTCTAAGATTCCACCTTACTCCAGTAGGATGGCCAAGATCAAGAAAACAAATAACAACCAATGCTGGTGAGGTCATGGAGGAAAGGGAAACCTTTTACACTACTGGTGGAGTTGTAAATTGGTTCAATTACTTTGGAAATCAATATGGAGGTACCTTGGAAAACTAAAAATAGATCTACCATGTCACCCAGTTATACTACTATTGGGAATATACCCAAAGGGAGATGAGTCATCATACCACAGAGACACCTGCATCTCTGTGCTCAGTGCAGCACTTTTCACAATGTGAAGGATATGGAATCAACCAAAGTGCCCATTGACAGAAGAATGGATAAAAAAATTATGGTACATATACACAATGGAATACTACTCAGCAATAAAAAAAATGAAATGTCATTTTCAGCAAATGGATGCACTTGGAGAAAATTATCTTAAGTGAATGAACGCAAGCCCAAAAAGAGAAATACCACATGGTCTCACTCATATGTGGGAGATGAATCAAACTAAATAGAAGGAAAACATCCTATACATAAGTTGGAGTATAATAAAAAAACTCATGTAAACAGTGTAGAAGGGAAAATTTAAGGAGTTGAAAGAGGAGGAAGGTATCTAGCAAAAGGAAGTGATGATAGGGAGAAGATAGGAAGGGGAGGAGGGTCAATGAGGAATGAGGAAGAAGAGAGAAGTCAACCTCAAAGTAAACAGCCCAACTTTAATAGTATGGCAAATAATAATAATGCCAATAATACCAAAGGATGGCAATAAAGCAAATGGACTGGATTACCCATGTAATACTGTTGAGAATGTAAAGAGATAGAGCACTATAGAAAAAGTTGGGGCTTAAATCAAAATCGAGATGCATGTACATAGATAAATATTCCCACAAAAAGACATACAAGTAGAAAGGAGGCCATTGGGGGGTTGTAGGGATGGGGGAGGAGGGTCATGAGATGCTAATGGGGAGTTATGTGAGCAATGTACAATGAAATACATATATGGAAATGTCACAATGAAATACATGTCAGAATGAAGCCCATTAAGTTGTACATTAAAAATTTCCAATAAAAAAAGAAAAGAAATGATATCTTGTGGTATAAAATGTCAAATTATTAGCCACGGCTTATTGCAGAGAAACATTAGCAATACTATGTCATCTGTTGTACACCGACTTGATGGTACCTAACAACAACAATATAAGAATCCATGTTTTTATGCTTGTAATTTTGAAAAATTTTAAGGCATTATATGAATTGCATCAGATTCTATACAGTAAATAAATAATAAATGGGCTTTGTTTGCTGAATTTTGCAAACTGATTGAATGGTTTAGTGTTTGAAAGTCAGAGAGATTTAGGGAGAACAAACCAGACCAAACTGGGCTCATCAAATCCTTGACTCCTCTGGTTTGTTTTAAGACTTGGGCTCTGTCTCTTTCAACAGACTTCCTGCCATGACCAAGCGGATATTCAGAGAAACTGGTACCCATGTGGTATGTTGAAAGATTCACTAACACATTATTTTTGAAGGGCAAATGTGAACTAGTTTAAGTCTTTAAAATGGGCTCAACTATTTGCCCAATAATTTCACTTTCAGAAATCTAAAGAGTGGATTAATTGTGTGTGAAAACTTACTTTTAGAAATGCTCATCACAGTGATATTTATAATAGAGAAAAATAGAAATAATGTAAGTAACCAACTATTATAAAGTTAACCAAATGAATGTGCATCATGGAGAAGTGTATTGACAAGAAAAGGGGTTAAGATAGATAAAAGTCTGATAACCAAATTACATATTTGTTAAAGTCCATATTTATTCATAGAAAATGGCTGAGTGTGTTTTGGGAGTGGGTTGCTAGGTCCTTCTTCCAAGCCTACAGCACCTGGTGCTTCCAGATGGTCTCGCACCCAACTACTAACCAGGCCCAACCCTGCTTACCTTCTGAGATATGAGAGGATTGGATGCCACAGTGGTACGGCTGCAGGCTTTTCTTCGTTTTGTTTTGTTAGTGCTGTTGTTAGGTGCCGTGGAGTCCTGTTTGACTCACAACAACCCTTATAAGGTTTTCAATGGCTGATTGTTTTTGGGATTGCCTTGAGAGTGGACTGCCAAGTCCTCCCATTTTTGCAGTGCTGAAAATTGAACACGGTACCTCAGAGAATACAGAGAGGCACTCTGCCAACTGAGCTAAATCCTAACCTCTTAATTGGCTTTAACTTCTAAAAGTAGCTTTACAATGATGATGGCACATTTTTGTGAGGAAAAGCTAAAATCCATAATTTATACCAAGGACTGGCCAATTAAGAGAAATAAATATATTTGTCCCCAGACTTCCATGTTTAGCAGGTACAAGAACAGAAGAATTAAGTGAGATATTTTTCTTTCACATCTTTATTGAGCTATGATTGATAAGTCAAAAGATGTAGACATTTAACATAAAAAATTCAATGATTTGATAAGTATATAAACAAAATGGCATTTTATACTTAAAATCTGCTAAGAAAGTAGATGTTGAATGCCCTAAGCATGAACATGAATACTATCAATAAATGAGATTTTAAAGAACATATTGTCTTCTTCAACCAGGATAGCACTTATTTTAGAAATTCAAATTTGGAAATGTATCATTTCTAACATATTCATAGTCCAGTTTGATGCATTCTTTGCATTTTTGGGAGCCATTAGTGTTATATACACACACACACACACACACACACACACACACACACACATATATATATATATATATATATATACATACATACATACATATGCATGTGCATAATTATGTATGCCCACAGCTGCCATAGCCCTGTGACATCCAATCCTGTCAGATCTTGGAAGCTAAGCAGGGTCAGGGCTGGTTAGTACTTGGATGGGAGACCACCTGGGAGCACCAGGTGCTGTAGGCTTGGGAGATGAACCCGGCCACCCACTCCCAAAAATCAATCCTCCATTGAAAACCCCATGAACAGCAGAGAAACACTGACAATAGCATTTCCCCTGTTGTATGTAGGGTCGCTATGAGTTGGGTACCTACTCGATGGTACCTAACAATAACCAAATATTTTTTCTTCTCAAGCTGATCACAAACCAACTGGCTGACTACTAATATGTATGTTCATTAACTTGTAGACTAGCATAAGTAGCAAGTCATTTTAAAATTGGAGTTAATATGCAAAGTTTTTGCTTATTAAAATTTAATTTAATCTGAATAACTCAGACTCTCCTTTCAGCTAAACTATCATTAACATCTCCACCCAATCTTTAATGGCAGTGTCTGAGTTGTTATTTATTTATTTTTTCTATTGCTATAACTGAATATCACAGACTGGGTAATTTATAAGGGAAAGAGTTTATTTAGCTCATGGTTCTGGAGGCAGGGAAGTCCAAGAGCATGGCCCCGGCATCTGGCAAAGCCTTTCAAGCTGCATCACAGCATGGTGGAGAATGCCACATGGAGTGACAGAGGAAACATGTTGCCTTCCAGTCTCTTTTTCTCTTATAAAGCCACTAAGGAGGCCATTCTGGGGACTTCCACCTTCCTGATCTTATGTAATCCTAATTATTTCCCAAAGGCCTCTCCTCTAAGTACCATTAACTATAACTTTGGAGATTAAGTTTTCAACATATGAATTCTGAGGGAAGCACTCAAACTGTGGCAGACATACAGAGGTGACCTCACTACTAGTGAACCTTTTTTGAACTTTCTCAGAAAACACAACACAATGTTTACATATCTTGTGCTGCAGTAACATTTGGTTTGTATTTTCTATTACAGCATTAATTTCAATTCCTATGAAAGCTGGATTCATTTGTCTTTGCATTTTCCACTGGGCTTTAAACATCAAGTCAAGGACATGTCCAGTTCATCTTTATGCCACTTTCAGAAGCTTTGTATAATAAATGATTGATAGAATGGCAGATTATTTATTATAAAATTGGGTGCTTGGAATGACTGAATCAATTGATTCCTTTTTGGATGTTATAGATATTAACTCTCATTGTGATAGATTTTGGAAATGGGGCTTTTGGGAGACAATGAGGATTAAATGAGGCTATGAGGGTTGAGCTTTGGTGTGATATGGAACAGTACTGGGTAGTATTTTGTTCTGTTATACATAGGGTTGCTCTGAGTAGGACCCAACTCCATGTCACCTAACAACAATCTAGTTATAAAATTTTTTGCAATTATCTTCTTACCCATTTTTGCTCAGTGTGCTGGTTTAACCCTAGAATCACACACCTTAATTTAGACTACCTTGAGACTGCCAAGTTATTGAAATATTTATAGATTTCATTTCCCATGTCTCCCTATCTGATTTCAACCACAGCAATTAAAGCATCAGTGTCTCAATGAATGAAAAATATGATTAGAAAAAATTGTGTTTCTTAAATGCTCATAATGCTCCTTCTACATTACATTGAAAAGAAAACTGCTATACTATGTTTGCAGAGATGTCAACTAGGTGTAATGCAAATCGAGAGCAAGTCATCAACAGATAAATTAAATAGTCATGATCTGAATATTGAGTTTAGGCAAGGATCACAGTGTATTGGCGCCAAGGTAGATTTCTTGCCTCGTACAAAAATGTTATGTTGTTCTTATTAAGCAGTCATCCATCTAAGTGACTTCAAGGCCCTTAAGACCCAAATAGGCAAAACTCATCTATCAGCCTCTTGACTTAAGTCAGAGCCACAGCAGTTATCCTAATAAGCCAAGTCCATGTATGCTGATTATTTTCCTGCATGTAGCCCATTTAAAAACTCAATTTTATTGTAATTTTGTAGTAAGATGCTGTACTAGCTGGCCTTCATTAAGAACTCTTTGATGTGTTAACTCCTAGCTGTGGACTATCATACCAAGATCAGCACAATATGCTAAGTGTTTTGAAGAGAGAGCCCCCATAATTTATGCTTGGTCTTTTGTTTGAGTTCACTGGGAATCTGGGGAAAAATGATTTTCTAATAACTAAGTGCAGTGATGCTTGTCATCTACCCACAGAATGTTTCCAAAGCAGGCTAAAAGGGCAGGATCTATAAAATGATGAACAATTTCAGAAGCAATTTTAGATTCAAACCAGGTGATTCTGTTGCACATAATTAATCAGTATATTTAATCCAAACTAGTATAGTAATTTTGAGTAACAGATTTAAATGTTAAAAATTAAGTCAAACCAGCTCTTTGTCATCATATGTAAAATAATAGTTCCATGATTTAAGTAAAGTTAATTTTTCTATTAAAAATGCTAATTGCAGACAGCATGTTTATAATGATGACATTTCTTCTTCTAAATGATTTAAAGATTAACATACTTTTGGTGAAAATAGCCATCAATGGAAATGCTAAGGATATCCTTTTAGTGATGGTAAAAAAAAATAAAAATAAAAAACACACAAAAAAACACAAAACTCAAGGAAGAATAGAAAATATATTTTGAAGTCAAGAGTGAGAGAAGTGGGCCTAACAGATGTATCTAGAATTCATAATGTAACATGCTTTTTAAAATGAAGCAATGACGTAAAAGTGAGCAGAGAAACCAATGTAGTAGATGCTCCAAAATACTTAAAAAATACTCATTGAGCACTCACGAAGTGCTACATGTATTTCATACGTTGCTTTTTCCTCCCCAGTTTTATAGAGTATGATTGGCAAACAAAACCTGGGTATATTTAAGAGGGAAACATGATATTTTGCTGTGCTTTGTGATTACCACAATGAAAGTGATTAACATTTCCATCACTCCAGTAGTCATTGTTAGTGAGACAATGTCTACCACCTCCTATAGTTACCATCTATGTGTGTCTGTATGTGCTGAGAACACATGATGTACTGTCTCAGCAAATTTCAAATATAGGATAAATCATCATTAAATATAAGCACCACATTGTACACTAGTTCTCCAGAATTTATTCTTCTTACAACTGGACGTTTGTAACCTTTAACCAACATATCACCATTTGCTGTAACACCCAACTCCTTATGGTAAGTTTCCTATTCTCTGTTTTTATTAAATTTGACTTTTTAAAAATTCCACATATAGCTGAGATCATAAAGTATTTGCCTGTATGTGGCTTACTTCATTAAGCATAATGTCATCCAGGTTCATTCACATTTGCCAAATGGCAGATGTCCTTTATTTTTAAGGTTGAATAATATTTCATTCTATATAAACATCAAATTTTTTACCATATATTCATCAATGAACATGGAGGTTTTTGTATCTTGGCTATGGTGAATAATACTGTGCATTTTTTTTATCACAGTGACAAATCTTCACCATAGAAACTATACTAGCGTGTGCAAGGACCTGGGTTTTAGCCCCAGCACTTCAAGAAAGCAAAACAAAAAAGAACTATTGTTCTGCTTGTTTTAAAAAGAAACTAATGCTGATGAGTAAAAACGATAGAACCTCTTTTTTTCACCAGTTTAATTAAAGTGTAATGATATACAATAAACTGAATATAAAATTGCAAGATTCAATAAGTTTTGGTATGTTGTTATTGTTAGGTGCCATCGAGTCGGTATCCGACTCATAGCGACCCTCATAGGGTTTTCAATGGCTGACTATTTCCGGGTTGCCTTGGGAGTGGATTGCCAGGTCCTTCTCCCATTTTTGCAGTGCTGGGAATTGAACTCGGGACCTCAGAGACTGCAGCGCAGCACTCTACCCACTGAGCTAAATCCCAGCTCCAAGTTTTGGCATATATATATATATATATATATACATATATATACATACATATACATACATACACTATATATTTGTGTATATGCATGTATGTGCATATGTATACATATAAAATATTATATATATATATACATACATATAAAATTATTTCAACTCCAAGAAACTAAAATAAAAATCTCATTTCAAAATAAGAGTCAAGGAGGAAACATGAGAAATCTTGGAAGGAATTTAATTAGCCATGCCACTCTGGTGTCTGATCTCATTAGATCTCAGAAGTTAAGCAGAGTTGAGCCTGGTTAGTCCTTAGATGGGAAACCACCTGGCAACATCAGGTACTACGGGCTTGGAGAACAACCTGGCTGCTTACTCTCTAAACATTCAAACATCAAACACACTATGAATAGTGAAGAAGCACAGACAATAGTGCTGGGCATGGCACAGAGTCAGGTAGTGTTCTGTTCTGTCATACATATGGTTGGTCTGAGTTGAACCTGATTCCATGACACCCAACAACAACAGTGCTCTACATAAATTACTGTAAGTCATTGTTGTTGTTGTTAGGTGCTGTTGAGTAGGTGTCTGACTCACAGCAACCCTAAGTACAACAGGCTAAAGAGTGTTGTTACTGCTTCTCTGTTATTCATAGGGTTTTCAATAGCTGATTGTTTTTTAGGAGTGGGTTGCCTGATCCTTCTCCCAAGCCTACAGCACCTGGTGTTCCCAGGCAGTCTCCCATCCAAGTACTAACCAAGCCCCACCCTGCTTAGCTTCTGAGATCTGACGGGATCGGAAGCCACAGTGGTACAGCTACAGGCACTGTAAATCATAGAAAGGCATAAAAACACAGTATCAAATAATCTGACATTTACAATTGCGCTTATATGGTAAGACTAAAAAAGGGGATAAAATGAATTCTTAAGTTAATCAAAAAGTCAGTTTTGATGAAAACAAAATAAAAGATACAGATCTAAGAGTTTTTAATGTAAAAATATGAGCAAAACTAAACTAGATAAATATAACTAATAAAAAAGCCAAGGATATCAATATTGATAGCACACAAAATTTGCTTCAAGACCTCAGGCATTAAGTGAGACCCAAGTTGTGTAATTCTCTAAAAACATAGTTGCAAATAACATAGCAAAAAAAAAAGTTTCAAATAATATTGCAAAAGAAAGTTCCAAATAACATAGCAAAAATAATATACAATAATGAGGATTGAGGATAGAGACTCAAAACAACAAATATCCCCAGACATGATATGATCAGAAAAGAGTTCAAGGAATCTGTAGCTTCCCAAATCTTTCCATCCCTCTTCTTTGAGGCAGATTATATGTGGACTAATCTTAGCAGCTCAGGAAAAAACTTGCCTCACAATAGCCTGCTTTGAATTCAAAATTGAAGATTTTGATGTCAGTGTATATTTAGCACAACTTTGATCAAGCTTAACCTCATCCATTTATTTATTTAGAAATATTTATTGATATTATCTTTAATGTGCTATTTCCTTCAAAGTATTTTTTGCCTATGCTTTAAAATTAAATATTGCTAAGGAGCATATTGACTAACCTAGCTGTCTCCCCTTTCCTCCTTCCTAAAGTTAGTCACAAAGAACACCTATTTTCAATATGCTACTTATCCTCTGCTTCAAAAATATATTTAACAACAAGAAACAGATACATGAAGATTCATTTTTAAAAGAATCAAAATTATAGGAAAATATTTATGGAAATAAAGTCACAGTGTTGTCCTGGATAATTTTTCTTACTCATAAGTTTAAGGTATTATCATGGACTATTAAAGTCTACTCCTAAATAATTCTTAGATCCAGTAGGCATCAAAACTAAAATTCAAATATATCTAAACACATGACATATAGCTTAATGTAAAATCAGGCGAAGTGTCAAAGTGAAATGCTTTCATTTGTCAATGAGAAAAAAATGAAAAATTAAACTAACATGTTTGGTTTTGATTAGAAAGCATAAAGGAAAACTTTCAATGCTGTTTTTGACACCTCAAATTTAATATTTTAGCTTTTTTTCCCAATTACATAGCTATTTAATTAGGATTCTTACTGATAGACATAACACTTTTGGCATGATTATATGAAATACAAAATATAAATGTTGCTCTAATCATCAAACAACATATGCTATCAATATTTAAGATATAAAATATAGAAGTTAATGTTTTTGTATATATATCTTCTAGAATTTTGCTGTATACATTCAATGTTAGAGAGCTACATAAATGTCATTTAAAATTCTAACTATATTATAAAATTCTTGCAATAATTCCTTTGAATAATTATTTTAAATTTCAGTATAATTTCTGATAAAGAAACTTGTATTATTATATGTTTATAATTACTATTTTCATACTAATTTGTTCATCAATTTATGTCAGTTTTATACCATATTTAAAACAAAGTATGGTCAGTTAAAAGTTTATCCAGAATTGTCGGGGTTTGGCTCAGGCCCAGCAGATGTCAGAGCCTTGCCCTGACACCAGATGGGTATCGGGGACCCACTGGACTGGGTTTGTGTAGTGGCCAGAGGTGCCAAAGAAGGATGTCGGGAGACCTTCTGTGGGAAACAGGAGAGGGAAAGTTTATTGGGTTGCTCCCCAAGTTAGGGGCAACAAGCAAGCAGTCCCTTTCATGTGCTAGCTCTAAGCCTGCAGCATAGAATGCTGCAGACTCACTGGTGGTACATCTCAGCCTTAAAGGCACGCTACAAGCAGTTGGTGTTCCGCCGGGCTGGAGGTCCAGTGGTCTTGACTCTCGCAGCTCGCCTTCTTTGCCTCCCTCCTTCCCAAGGATTGGAGGAATTGGGAGGCTCTTCGTGGTTTGCTTGTAGCCTTCAGTGCTTCGGGGCCCCTGGTCTTGACTCATTGCCTTGTTAGATGGTCTTCCACAGGATTGGAGAGTGCTTGGTCAAGGTGATGGGGTCCAGTAGCAGGTGAAAACAAGAGGGTCAAGGTGGGGTCCAAGAGCTTGCTTATATAGGCTCCTGGGAGGGTGTGTGTACCGGGAGAAGCCAATCAGGGCACATTCCTTGACAGGTATGGCAGATAAACTGTCATACCTACCAGGTAGGGACAGTTATTTAACTGAGGTGCTAGGGGTAGCCAATCAAAATTGAGGTGGTTGAGGCTGGTCAGGCTGGTCAGGGGCCGTCTTTATTCACTGGATGGGAGGGGGGATAAAGGAGTGAGTAGAATGTAACCTAAGTGTTAGCCCCTCATGCTGGTTAGAGGGACCGTATTTATGGGGTGCTTTAAAAATCCCCATCACAGAATATTTCATTTGATTTGTCCACTTGTCTAAAATATGATATACTATCATGTATTTTCTGTACATGCTGGGGTATTTAAAATGGATTATTGAGTGACTTCAGTAGAATAGACCTTTTCTAGATTAAACAACCATTTCTTGAAATATTTTCTCTGTGCTTAAGATGAAATACTACTGAGATTTGAGTCAGACTTTTACAAAAGTGTTAATAAAATACTGTCTATAACTGAAATGTGACTTTATTTTACTTGAATTAATTTTGTGTTTTTGTTTTTGTTCTTTATAAATGTTTCTAGTATCAGTATTCTTAGGAGTCTAATCTTGCCATTTCTTATTTTAATGCCTCTTAATCATGGTGACTGTGTTTACCTGTGCTTTCTAATTATATTTTTTGGGCTCATATTTGCCTGATCTAAATCTGTGAAAATTGTGAGATCTAAGTTGAAGGGATTTTTCCTTCAAAGAGAATCTGTCTCATGGTAGGTTAAGGGAAGCTAAAAATCCACTTTAAGTTTTGAATTTGAGGTTTCCCAGTCCATTCAGGACATACCATTTAAATCCCAAAGCTGTGTGAAGAATAGTCTAGGTGTTGAAATTCTCAGGGATGGGTTGAAGTCCAGAATGGCAAGATTCTTTTTTCTTCTATCCACTGATGTGGCTGAGAGCTGTTTTCCTATTTCTTTCTTGGCCAGCAGATAGATTTTTTTTCCTTGCTCACTAAAGCTACAGTCTTGATTTATGAATGAAATCATAGCTTTAACTCTCTGCCTTGTATGACCTCTAAGTCTTAAATTCTAGTCATACAGCCTGGAAAACTAAGACTTTACTTTCTTGGTATGGCAAACACCCACAGCACAGAAGTGGTTTTAGTACTCATTCAAAATTTGCTTTTTCTTCTTTGTGTAATTTTCTGGACCAAGAGATTACCAATTATTTTTTATGCTCTCAGAAATGCTTTCAAGAATATTTCTTTTTCACCCTTTAATCAAAATTTCTAGGTATTCTCAAGTGTCAGAATATTCAATATTTTTAATATTTCTAGTTGTTTTTCTAGAACTTGAAATGACATGAACTTGCTTAATTAAAGATATGAAAAATTATTCCTAAACAAGAAATTTATTACAGAATAAAACTAACATTAGTCCTATTTTGTTCTTGGGAACTTAATTTTCTATTATGTTAGTTTATCCTGTTCTTTTCCTTATTGTCATATTCTTGAGACTCTAGATCTTCTGTCCCAAAACTAGCAATATGTTCTTGCATTTGCTGCAGTTCAGATTCTCAATTTCTCTGTTACTGAATACTGGATGCCATTGTTACCTTTGTGTAGGCTTTTTTTTTTCTCTTCAAAGCCTTTCTTACCCAAAATAGTGAGAAGTCTGACTTATTCACAATCCAGTTTTTACTTTTTTTTTAAATGGCATTATGACTCACCTGCCACTTCCCTTGCTGACTGAGGCAAATTTTCTTTATACTCCTGTCTTTGTCTGTCAGCCTTGAGTCATTTATACCAATGTTTCTTTCTTTTCTTTATTATTATTATTTTATTTGTTGTGGTGTTGGGGATCAAACCCAAAGCCTTATTCATGGTGCAGAAAGGCTCTACCACTGAGTCACATCTCCAGCCCCTTATTCCATTAATTTGAGACTGATTTTCCCCTACCCTCGGGTCCTGGTCTCAGTTCTACCTCATGCTGCCTGTCACACTGTCCCCTACTCTTCAGTTGGTCAATAGACATTTTTCTCCAATGATTTCTTTCTCTATTGTTCTATATGTTTCTAAGATGAAACAAGACACCTCATTTTCTTTTCTCCAAAATAGGCTTTTTATTGTCTTGAAGTTATAAAATAACCTCATAAAAATCCTTCCTAACAGTAGTAAATTGTAAAAGAAGAAAGTTAATCCCTCCTATCATCTTACATGGTAGATAATATTACAATTAACAATTTGTTTTTCATGTGAATTGATGCAAGTGAAATACAAGCATGATAACCAATGTTAGAATACCTAAAATTTCATTTCGGAACTAGACATTTTCACAACAAAATTATCATGGGCATGTATCTATATTAATGCATAGAAAACTGTCACAATATTTTTAATTACTACTACAAAGTATTCAGTTGTATAGGATATGCATATTTCATATATAATACCTGATGAGAAAACTTAAGTTTTCTCCAAATTAGATAAAAATACTGCGTGGTGTCATTATATGTCCCTTACGTGTCTGTCAACTTGTCATGCTGTGGGGCTTGCATGCTGCTATGCTGCTGAAAGCTGGGCCACTGATATTTCAGATAACAGCAAGGCCACCCACTATGGACAGGTTTCAGCTGAGCTTCCAGACTAAGACAGACTAGGGAGAAGGACCTGGTAGCCCAGGCCTGAGAACAATTACCAATTGAAAACCGTATGAGGAGCAGAGAAGCACTGTCAAATACAGTGCCAGAAAATGTGCCCGCTAGGCTGGCAGGTATTTAAAAGACAACTGGGGAAGAATTGCCTCCTCAAAGTAGAATAGAGCAATGGGAATGGAGTAAAGCCCCTGAGATCTCCACTTGCTGATGTGTCATGATTCAAAATGAGAAGAAACACAGTGACTGCAACAACTGGTTCAAATATAAAAAGATCATGTGTGTGGCCCAGTGTTGGGCAGTGTTTCATTCTATTGTACTATACATAGGATTGCTGTGAATCTAACTTGACTGAATGGCACCTAACAACAACAATCAAATGTACAATGATCTCTTTCCATCAGGCATAATTCTGTTAGCCAAATCGCCAAGTAAAATGGTACATTCTTTTAAAATTGTAACATATGTTGGTAGGTTGATGTCTAAAATAATCTGGTAGTCCTTAGCACTGGGCACTACCAGTCATAATAATCTTTAAATAATTGGCAATTTATGACATTTACTTATTATTTGATTTTGCTAGAAAGATTTAACTGTCTTTATAATTATGATATCTAAATGAAATACGAGGTTTTGCAAAGATGGAAATATAATAGATTATGTCAATGTACATGGAAATGACTTACAGTTATACAGTACTTTATTCTTTTTGCTAAAAAACTTAAAATACAGAAAAGGTATTTAGAAAAAAGGTGATGTTTTTCTCCTACCTCCCACCTTCTCTCCCTTTTTCATTGTGCAGAGTTAAAGGCTATGAATATTTTGATATATAATCCTCCTCCAACTTTTAATCAATAAAAACGGGATCTTTACTTTTTTCTTTTAGCTTAAATATTTGGTTTTGCTAAGTGCAGATATAAGTAGACAGTTCTAATAGTTATATAAGTTTTAGTAGTACAATTGCCAAATTATGAATTTTAACATTCCTTTAACAATAGACATGTTGATTGTCTCAAGTCATTCACTCTTAGGTGTGGTGGTGGACATCTCTGTACCTACCGTTCTTGTAGCAGTGTCCTTCATGAAATAACTCATTATCTTCTCTCCACCATCCTAGATATTCCCAATTTTACAAAATGAGATCAGTGGGGTTATTAATTTGTCAAAACAGACCCTTTTGGTAAATGTGGAGATGCATGTACAGTTGTCCCAAAAGCAGTTGTATTCCCACACAAAGGATGTCTTTAGTCACTTCATGTAGTAGAAAATATCATTTTAAATGCTATAACTCAGCAATAACAGATGGTTGGAAGCCAGTGTAAGAAAACTACATTATTAACACTTTTCTCCTAGCCATCCTGCAACTGCAACCTGGCTGTGATGGCCCCCTTGCCTTGTGTGTTTGAATGGTGTCCAGTTTTTACCAAGCTTAGCACACTTTCTTGTCCTTTATTTCAGCCTTTAGCTATTCCATTTTCATGATCTTTCCTGCCAGATGTCTCTGCACTTCGCTCTTCCTTATCCATAGTTTCAGGATCTTCTTGCCTTAGAACAAAAGAGAAGACTGCATTCTGGTCTCACTTTAGATTTCTAAAGCCAGCTTTTGTTACTGAGGAAAATAAAGAAAGGGGATCCTTCTTTATAAAATGAAGCTGTTTTACATAATTATAAACCAAAATTTTCTCACATGTGTAAACTGAAAATGACAAACTGACTAAATCAGCAAAATCTTACCAGCCTGGCACTGGTACAAGTTCTGCACTTATATTTTTATCATTTAATTCTTCCAACTTCTTCCTGAAGTCCTCACTATTATTGTGTTCATTTTATAGGTTGAAACTAAAGCTTAGAGAGGTTCAATAACTTGCCAAAGGACATTCATTTATAAAAGAAGAAATAGGGATTTCAATCATGATCATCAGGTTCTAGAGCCCAGCTACACTACAATTCTTCATTAGGTGAAGGGCCAAAATATTTTCCTCTAAATGTAATTTCTGAAATTCTACTGGAAACAAATATGGAAATAGATTTTAATACATATATTCATCTGGTTTATAGCTTTTCAGGATTTAATTCAATGCTTAGAGAAAAAAATATTGTCTAGAAAACTGATTGTTGCCTTAATTTATTTTGTATGCTATGTTGGTAGATTATTTCTGGAATTAAACAGAGAATGAGTGCTAATTTATTACTTTGTTTCACTTATGATGTTTATTTATTATTATTAATTTTTTTGCAATACATAGAGGTTGAACTGAGGGCCTTGCATATGCACATACTTTGCAAACACACTACCAGTGGGCAGCACACAACCCATTTCTTTGTTGTTGTTTTGAAGCAGGATCTCTCTAAGTTACACAGGCTGCCTCTGGCCTTGAATTAGCCATCTTCCTGTCTCTGCCTCCAGGGTTGCTGGGATTACAGGTGTGTGCCACAATGTCTGGCTTATTCATATTTATAATGTAAGTATTATATTTACACATCAGACACCATTGATGTAGGGTATAATAGTTGGAACATATATGGAGATAGAATAATAAAGCTCTTCCAGAAGGCAGACACAATATAGAAGGTAAAACTAAGATAGGAAAATTAAAGACTGTACAGGGTCAAGATGAGGCTGCTTCTCATAATAAAAATCAATAATAAAACCCCACCTATAGGTCAAATCATTCTTGTATGAATATAGTCCATGTGACATTCAGCTTGGTAAAGAAACCCCCCAGCATCTGAAGCTGCCTTTGATACAAGTATCATTATTGTTTTAATGATATTTTATCAATATAATAACATTACCTTTGTTTTCATTATATTAATTTTATTCAACAAATTATGAAAGTCTTTCCAGAGTTTCCATAAACAAAAATGTCCTATTAAAAAAAGAGAGAAAACACCATCAGCATGGATAGAAAAACAGGCAGAATATAGTAGGATCTGAGAAGGCATAATTGCAAGCTTTGATATTTATGATGAAAGACTAGAGCTGAAAGAAAAATGGCAAAAATGCTATCTTAGCCCTTTATGAAACAAAGAAAACCTGAAGGTCGTGCAATAGTAATTTTCATCATTCCTTCCAAAGCTTTGGCAAGCTTTGAAAATTCATATGTAATAGCAGCTAGCTTTTCTAAGTGAAAATACTTTAAAATCATCTTGGGGTATATAGTCTATTAAAGGAAAAAGTTCATTTTCCTCCCACGAAGAAAATAAAATTCTATTTCACAGCATTATATTGAGTCTATTTAAATCAGTGTAATTTTTAATGCATACATAAGTGTATTTTTTGTGCATATATACATATTACTATATGATCCTTGGTTATTTCTTCTATTCCTCTCCTTTACCTTTTGTTCAACATGAAATATATTTATTTAAAATTCAAAGATCACATTTGAAATGTATTCAAAAATTTCCTGAAAATTATTTTGTGACTACATTCTGTGCAAACGAGAGGTTGAGAAATCTAAAATTATTGTATTTCATTTTCCATCCTACAACAGCTAATGTGTAAATTGTATACATACAAATTTCCT
>VMDO01016790.1:21575-32349 GCA_007922755.1 Pedetes capensis | reverse complement strand
TTCTTTATTTGCATAAATACTGAAGAGTACAATCTAAAATATTAACCATAATTATTTTGGATTAACAGAGCTATGTATATTCTTTACTTTGTCTTTTTCTTTGTATTCAAGGATTATTGAGTAATTATAGATGTATAACATATATATAGAAATGTATGTACACATGTGTACAGCTTGACATATTTTCAGAAATTAAACAAGTCTATGTAAATAGCAAAACTCCTGGAGCCATACCACTGTGGCACCCGATTCCATCAGATCTTGGAAGGTAAGCAGAGTCGGGCCCAGTTAGTACTAGGATGGGAGACCACCTGGGAATACCAGGTACTGTAGGCTTGGGAGAAGGACCCGGCAACCTGCTCCCCCTAAACAATCAGCCATTGAAAACTCTATGAATAGCAGAGAAGCACTGACAAGTGTTTCCTCTGTTGTATGTAGGGTCAACATGTAAATAGCACTCAGGTCAAAGAATAGAATACTATCAGGATCCTAGAATTCCTCTGTTTATCTCTTCTAGTCACTAATTAGTTTCCTATAAGCAATCACTATTATGACTTTTAAGAACATACAATGGTTTTACTTGTTTTGAATTTTATACAAATTTTATACAAAAAAATTTTATACAAATGTAGTCATATAATATATACTCATTCCTGTCTTTCCCTCATGCAGCATTGTGCTAATAAGATATTTCCAATTTATTATGCTTAGCTAGAATTTGTTCTTTCCCATTGCTGCAGAGTATTCCACTGTGTAAACACACTGAGGTTTACATATTTTACTGTTAAGGAAGTTTGTGTAATTCTCAGCTTGGGGCTACAATACATAGTGATGCTATGAATATTATAGAACATGTCTTTGTGAACACATGTACTCATATCTGTTAGTTACATATCTAAGAATGGAATTAATGTGTCACAAAATATGTGAGCATTCAATTTTACTACAATAGTTTCAAAGTAGTTATTACTATTTACTCTCCCAATATCAGTTTTAGAGAGTTCCAGTTGCTGTACATTTCTGCCAATTCTTTGAAAACAGTTTTTATTTTAGCCATTCTTGTTAATGTGTTGGGAGAAGGATGTGGCAGTCCACTCCTGAAGCAATCCCAGAATAATCAGCCATTGAAAACTCTGTGAGGTTGCTATGAGTCAGACATGACTCGATGGCATCTAATAACCATAAATTAATGTGTAGCAGTACCATAAGGTGATTGTAATTTGCATTTCCTTGGTGACTAGCATGCATTAATCCATAATTAAAATGATAAAACTCTTCCTCTTTTATAGCTAATCCTTTGTCATCCTTCTCTAGACAGAAATCAATCAATTAACAAAAGGACATTTAAAACTACAATTCAGAAGGGCAGTATGGTTTGGTTAAAAAAAAAAAAGAATTAGCTTGAGAGGCAGACAGGTTTTGGTTGGAATTCACTCTCTGAAACAGCAAAGTAGGACCATAAACAAATTGTATAACTTCTCTAAGTCTGTATTTCTTATTCTCAAACTATTTCCTACAGAGTTATTATGAGACTAATTTAGGTAAAGCACATAATGGGCACTTATGTCAGTTCCTCTCTCCTCACAACTTGGTAAATATAAAGGAATCTCTGGAACTCCAGGTCATGGAGACAATGTCCTCTTAGCAGCATTTACCTAGCTGAATGGGCCCTTTTTCAAGAACATGCCCTTCCATCTCTATTTAAAATTTTTTTCCTAGATTTCTTTCGATTTTACTGGCTTTGACCTCCCCTACACGGCCCCCTGAATGTGACTGTCTCTTGATCCTGGGTTTGCTTTTGTCCTCTACCAATCCTCTCTATAATTGTTTCCATTTTAAATGACTAAAGCACCATGTGAGTTACAGCAACTACAAGATTCCTTGCTCTTGACATTGGGCATTTATGAAGATACTCACCTGATATGTTCACTCATAGATATTAAAATGTCCACTCAGATCTCACAGACATTTAAAAAATAACATGTCCTAAAAATTAAAATGCATGGCCTCCTTTCCCTGTCAAACTGGTTCCTTCAGACATCTTCATCACAGCAAATGATATTATGAACCTCTCAAATCCTCAAGCTGACACCAAAAATGTTTTTTATTTCCCATTTCCTTCCCAATCTACTCCAACCCTCTAGAAGCACCTACCATTTTTATCTAGAAAGGAAATCTTAGATCAGTCCATTATTACATGTCTACTGGCAAAATCCTGAAACAAATCACTACCCCTCCTTGCATGGAGAATCAAGAAAGCCTCCTAACTCATCTTTCTGCTACTACTTTGTACCTCCCCCATTCATTTCATTTTCCTGCATGGTCAGGTCATACCACTCCACAAAGCCTTAACTGGGTTCTCACTGCTCTCAGAATACACTTTTTGTTGTTAATTCCTGTCACTCTCCTGTTTATTTTCCTTCCCACGTGAATTTTGGAGTGAATACAGTCTAAGAAACTAACATCATGAAGTTATTTTGGAAAAGCTGGCTCTGTCATACAGACATCTGTTCACTATGTGAGTGTGTAAGTCATAACAGAACCCTTTATTCCAGATACTCTATAAAGAAAGGAGACTGAAGACTCTGGAAGACTGTAACTTTAGGTAAGAAGAGTATTTGACAAAATTAATAAATTCAAGTCAAATGTTTTTTTGCATTTATTGAGAAAACAAGATTTCCTTTTTCTGTTAAATCCATCATTTATTCTTATGATTGTTGTAGTTGTTAGGTGCCCTCAAATTGCATGCGACTCATAGAGACTTTCATAAGGTTTTCAATGGCTGATTGCTTCAGGATTGCTTCGGGAGTGGATTGCCATGGCCTTCTCCTGCTGAGGTTCTGGGGATCAAATCCAGGTCCTCAGAGAGTGCAGGTAGCACTCTATCAACTGAGGTAAACCCCAGCCCTGATTCCTATGACTAAACCCTACTTTATCATATTTTGTCTTGTCTATATGTTGTTATGGGAGAAGGACCTGGCAATCCACTCCCAAGGCAATCCTGAAACAATCAGCCATTGAAAACCCTATGAGTCGGATACCGACTTGACGGCATCTAACAACAACAACAACATATGTTGTTAAGGGAGAAGGACCTGGCAACCCACTCCCAAAAATCAATCCGCCATTGAAAACCCTATGAACAACAGAGAAGCACTGACAATAGCATTTGGCCTGTTGGATGTAGGGTTGCTATGAGTCGGATACTGACTCAATGGCACCTAACAACAACAACAACATGTTGTTAAATTATCCTTGCTAATATGTGTCAGTTATGTCTACATTTATGAGGTATGTTGTTGTTGTTGTTAGGTGCTGTCAAGTCAGTATCCGACTCATAGCGACCCTCATAGGGTTTTCGATGGCTGTTTCAGAATTGCCTTGGGAGTGGATTGCCAGGCCCTTCTCCCATTTTTGCGGTGCTGGGAATTGAACTTGGGACCTCAGAGACTGCAGCTCAGTGCTCTACCAACTGAGCTAAATCCCAGCCCTATGAGGTATTATAATCTTTAATTTTCTTTCCTTATGTTGTTGTTGTTGTTGTTGTTATTGTTGTTGTTAGGTGTTATTAGGTCAGTGTCTGGCTCATAGCGACCCTATTTACAACAGGCAAAACAGTATTGCCAGTGCTTCTCTGCTATTCACAAGGTTTTCAATGGCGGATTGATTTTGGGAGTGGGTTGCTGGGTCTTTCTCTCAAGCCTACAGCACCTGGTGTTCCCAGGCAGTCTCCCATCAAGTACTAACCAGGCCCAACCCTGCTTAGCTTCTGAGATCTGATGACATCAGATGACACAGTGTTACACATGCAGGCTTCTTTCCTTATACTATTCTTTAAAGATTTGGCTTGTGGTACTATCAATGTATGAGTGTTCAAAGTCCCCCATATATTCAATAGCATTTATTATTGTTTTTTTGATCATAGTTATCCTAGAGGCAGCTGTTTTGTTGTTGTAGTTTTAGTTTTTTGTTTGTTTTTAGACCAAATCTTACTATGTTGCCCAGGCTGGTCTACAACTCCTGAGGTCAAGTGATCTTTCTGCCTCAGACTCCAGAGTCTTGAGATTATAAAGCACACACCATCATATTTGGCCTAGTAGTGGTTTTGATTTACATACCCCCAATGGTATTAATGATGCTGAGTGTGTTTTTATATGCTTATTGGCAATTATTGGCATATATTCTATGGAGAAATGTATTCTCTGTACAAATTTAATTATTTGTCTTTTTATTCTTTTAAAAATTCTTTAAATATTCTGAATGGTAGACAATTGCCAAGTACATGATTTGCGAATATAGTCTCCTCTTCTGTGAGGTGCATTTTCACTTTCATAATAGTTTCCTTTGAAGTACAAAAAGTTTGAATTTTAATGAAGTCCAATTTACCTATTTTTTTCTTTTACTGCTTGTATTATCAATGTTCTACCCAAGGCAATCCCAAAACAACCAGCCACTGAAAACCCTATGAGGGTTGCTATGAGTTGGACCTGACTTGAGGGCACCTAACAACAACAACAACAACAACATTACTGTCATTGCTTAGTCTAAGATGAAGAAGATTTATATCTGTGTTTTCTTCTAAGAGTTCTGTAGTTTTAACTCTTATATTTAGGTCTACAAGTTATGAGTTATGGTGCTAGACATGAGTATTGAATATACCATGGACTCCAAAAAGAACCAACAGATCTGTCCTAGAAGTGTAACCAGAGAGCTTCTTAGAAGCTAGGATGACTAGATTGTGTCTGACACATTTTGGATATGTTGTCAGGAGGGACCAATCCCTGGAGAAGGATATCATGTTTGGGAGAGTGTAGGTCAACAAAAAAAGGAAGACCCTCAACTAGATGGATTGACACAGTGACTGCAACAATGGACTTAAACATAAAAAATCCTATTCCTGGCAAAGAACTGGGGAGTGTTTCATCCGGTTGTACACATGACTCAGACCTGACTTGAAGGTACCCGACAAAAACAACAATGTTATGAGTTAATGTTGAATCTGGTGTGAGATTGGGGTACACACTCGTTGTTTTTAATGTAAATGGTATATTGCATAACCATTTGTTGAAAAAACTATTCTTTCCCTGATTTTTGTCTTGATAATGATCAACTGACCATTAATGTGAGGGCTTTTTTTTAAAATACTCTAAGTTATATTCCCTTATTCTTCATGTCTGTTCTAAAGCAGTATCATCATATGGTCTCAATTACAAATGTTTAAAATACAAGCAGTTGATTAACATCATGACTGGGAACTTTATTCTTTTTTTCAAGAGTATTTGACTTTTCTGGATACTTGCACTTCCACACAAAATTAGGATCAGAATGACAGTGTTTGAAAAATAGATAGCTGAGATTATGATAGAGACTATGATGAATTTCTCAACACATTTATGGAATGTTGCCATCTTAAAAGTACTAACTTTCCCAAAACATGAACCCAACCTGTGTCTGTCAGTTTTCTATACTGTGGGGGCTTACATGTTGCTGTGATGCTGCAAGCTATGCCACGAGTATTACAGATACCAACAGGGTCACCCATGGTGGACAGGTTTCAGCTGAGCTTCCATAAGAAAGACTAGGGAGAAGGACATGTCTAACCCACTCCCAAAACACTTAGCCATTGAAAAGCTTATACATGCAGAGAAACACTGTCAGATATAGTACTAGAAAATGAGCCCCCCAGGATGGTAGGCACACAAAAGATGACTGGGGAAGCATTACCTCCTAAAAGTAGAGTCTACTCTAATGATGGCAATGGAGTAATGCCCTGAGACCTCAATTTGCTGATGTGGCACAATTCTAAATGAGAATGAACAACTATAAACATCCATTAATAATTGGAATGTGTAATATACATAGTATAAATGTAGGAAAGTTAGAAATCATCAAAAGGGAAATGGAGCACATAAACATCAACATTTTTGGCATAAGTGAGCTAAAATGAACTGGCATGGGCCATTTTGAATCAGATAATCATATGGTCTACTATGCAGGAAATGACAGATTAAAGAGAAATGGAGTTGCATTCATAATCAAAAAAGACATGTCAACATCAGCCCTCAAGTACAATGTTGTCAGTGTAGAATAATAACCATATTCCTAAAAGGAAGGTTAGTTAATATGACTATTATTCAAATTTACACACATACCACTAATACCACAAATGAAGATAGGGAAGATTTTCAACAGCTTCTGCAATCTGAAAAAGATCACACATGCAATTGGGATGTACTAATAATTACTGGTGACTGGAATGCAAAAGTTGGAGACAAAGAAGAAGGTTCAGTAGTTGGAAAATATGGCATTGGTGACAGAAATGATGCTTGAGATTGCATGATAGAATTTTGTCAGACCAATGACCTTTTCATTGCAAATACATTTTTTCACCAACATAAACAATGACTATACACACAGAATTCATCAGATGGAACATCCAGAAACCAGACTTGCTACATTTGTGGAAAGAGACAATGGAAAAGCTCAAAATCAAAAGCCAGAAGAATACCAGGTGCTGACTGTGGATCAGACTATCAACTACTCATATGCAGGTTCAAATTGAAACTGAAGAAAATTAGAACAAGTGTATGATAGCCAGCTAAGGTATGACCCTGACTATATCCCATCTGAGCTCAGAGACCACCTCAAGAACAGTTTTGGTGCCTTAGACAATAATCAAAGACCAGATGAGTTGTGGCATGACATCAAAGAGATCATTCATGAGGAAAGCAAAAGGTTATTAAAAAGACAGAAAGGTCAAATTACATGTCAAAAGAGACTCTGATTGGAGAGCAGCTACAGTAAAAGGAAGACATGATGAAGTTAAAGAACTAAACTAAAGATTTCAAAAGGCAGCTTGAGAAGACAAAATAAAATATAATGACATATGCAGAGATCTGGAGATAGAAAACCAAAAGGGAAGAACACACTCTGTTTTTCTCAAGGTTAAGGAACAGAAGAAAAATTTCAGTCTTTGAGTGTCAATAGCCAAACATTCTATGGGGAAGACACAGGAAACATCAAAAGAAGATGGAAGCAATATACAATCAGACCAAAAAGAACTGCTGGATGACCAACCATTTCACAAGGTTGCATATGATCAGGAACCCATGGTACTAAAGGGAGATGTGGAAGGTATCTAGAATGAACTGGCAAGACACAAGGCTACAAGAATTGATGGAATACTAATAGAGATGTTTCAACAAACATATGCAGCACTGGAGGTGCTCACTTGTTTATGCCAAGAGATGTGGAAAACAGGTACAGGGCCAACTGACTGGAAGAGATCCATATTTGTGCCTATCCCAAGAAGGGGGATCCAACAAAATGTATAAATTGTGGAATGATATCATTAATATCACATGCAAGTAAAATTTTGCTAAAGATCATTCAAAAATTATTGCAGCAGTATATAGACAGGGAACTGCCAGAAAATCAAGACAGATTCAGAAAAGGGTGTGGAACCAGGGACATCATTGCTGATGTCAGATGAATACCAGCCAAAATCAGAGAATACCAGAAAGGTGCCTATGTTTTTATAGGCTATGCAAAGACATTTGACTCTGTGGAACACAAAAAATTATGGATAACACTGCTAAGAATAGGAATTCCAGAGCACTTCATTGTATCATGAGGAATCTATACATGGGCCAGGAGGCAGTCATTCTAACAGAACAAGGAAACTGTGCCTGGTTTAAAGTCGAGAAAGGTGTGTGTTGTAGTTGTATCCTTTCACTGTACCTCCTCAATCCCTATGCTGAACAAATAATCTGAGAAGCTGGACTTTAGGAAGAATGCAGTACCATGTTTGGGGGAAGACTCACTAACAACCTGTGTTATGCAGGTGACACAACTCTGCTTGCTGAAAGTGAAAAGGGTTAGAAACATTTACTGATGAAGATCAAAGAACACAGCCTTCACTATTGATTAAATAGTGATTCACTATTGACTAAACACCAACAAAACAAACATCCTTATAACTGGATGAGTATGCCACTTCATGATAAATGAAGAAAAGACAGGTTGTCCAAGATTTTGCTTTACTTGGTTCTACCATCAACACTCACAGAAGCAGTAGTCAAGTAATCAAAAGATACATTATATTAGGAAAAGTTCTTGTAAAAGGCCTCTTTCCAAGTGTTGAAAAGTAAAAATGTCACATTGAAGACAAAGCTATGCCTGACCCATGCCATGGTATTTTTAGGGACATCATGCAGCTATGAAAGCTAGACAATGAATAAGGGAGACAGGAGATGAATTGATGCTTTTGAATTATTGTGCTAGAGACCAATATTGAATATACCATGGCTTGTAAAAAAGAACCGACAGTTCTGTCCTAGAAGAAGTGCAACCAGAGTGCTCCTTGGAATCAAGGATGGCTAGACTGTGTCTTATGTATTTTGGCACAGAGTAGGGGAGTGTTTCATTCTGTTGTACATAGGGACACTATGAATTTGACCCAACTCAATGGCACCTAACAACAACAAGAACAAAGCATGTACATGATATATCTTTGCTACTATTTGGACCTTTAATTTGTTTCAACAATGTTATCAATGTTCAAGTCTTGTACCTCTTATGTTCAAAGTTTGTATATTTTTGGATGCTATTGTAAATAAAACTTGTTTTCTTAATTTCACTTTCAGACAAATAGTCTGCAAAGTATTTTTCCTTCAATTCTCAAGCTTAATTTTTCTGGATGTAGAATTCTTATTTGATAGTCCTTGTCTTTTTGCACCTGTGAATACATGCCACTGTCTTCTGGCATCCATACTTCCTGAGAGGGAAGCTGCTATTTATCTAATGGTGATTTGCTTCTCTTCTATTGTTTAAGATTCTCTCATTGTCTTGCTCTTTCTACAGTTTAATTATTTATGTGTCTTCAGTCGTAATGTAGCTATCCTTGAGCTTATCCTGTTGGAGTCTGTTGAGGTTCTTTGATGTATAGATTAATATTTTTCATCCTATTAGGGAAATTTGGGCCATTAGTTCTTCAAATATTTTTTTTCTGCCACTGTTTCAGTCCCTTTTCTATTGCTGATACACAGTACTATGGGCTAAGTAACTTATCTTTTCAAAAAAAAGGTTTATTTTGGCTCACAGTTCTGTTCTATGTTTGAGGTCCTGCATCTGGTAATATCTTTCTTTTTGGCAGAATTCTGGGATGAGGCAGGGCATTGTGTGGTAAGGGTCAAGGCAAACGTATGAGTCCTCTGTTTTTTTCTCTCCTTATAAAGCCACTAGCATTCAGTGATAGGGGCTCCACACTGATGACCTTATTGAATCCTAATCACCTTCCATAAGCCCACTTGTAAACACCATAGTCAGATTAAGTTTCTACTCTTTTAATGCTTCCCAATGAGAATTAAATTCCAATATGAATTTTGGAGGGGATAAATCATATTCAAACCATAGCAGTCACTTTCTATCCTTTCTCCAGAATTCCCATTATGTGTCTGTTGATATATAAGATGTGGTTTCACAGTCTTCTGACACTTTATTTCTTTCTCCTCATTAATTTTCCTTTCTGTTCTTCAGACTGGTAATCTCAATAAATCTATATTAAAATTCATCAATCCTTTCTTTTATTTTCTCAAATCAGCTGTTGAGCTCTCTAGTACATTTTTCATTTTAGTTATTATACTTTTTCTCTTTAGAATTTTTATTACATTTTGTTATACATTAAAACTGTGTATTGATGCTCTTTATTTTGTGAAACATTGTTTTCATGTCCTTTAGTTCTTTAGATGTGGTTTCCTTTCTTCATTAGAACATGTTAAAAATAGCTGAGTTAAAGACTTTTTCTAGTAAATTCAACACCTGAGCTCTTTCAGAGTTTCTATTGATTCCCTTTTAGCTATGAATAGGCCATACTTCTTATTTCTTTGCATGTCCTAAATTTTTAGTTGAAAACTGGACACTTTAAATAATGTAATGTGACAACCCTAAAAATCAGATTTTTCTTCCTACACATGGTTGTTGTTGTTTGCTTGTTTCATTACTTTTCTGAACTAGTTCTATAAAATCTATATTCTTTGTTGTGTGTGACCATCGAAGTGACTGTGCAGGTATCTTAGTAATCACCTGACAATTTGATAGACATTTCCTTACCCAGAGCAAAGGCAATTCTGTATGTGTATTGGGTGTGCCTTCAACATTCAGACAAAATTTGACAAAACTGCCTTAGTTTTAAACTCCTGCTAGCACAGAACCTCAAAGTCTAAGATTAGAATTTATAGTCTATGGAAAAACTGGAAAGACATTTTGCATTGATGGATCAGAAGGATCTATATTTTTAAAGTGATCATATTCCCCAAAGAGATCTACAGGTTCAATGCAATTCCCATTAAAATACCAAAGACTTTCTTTACAGAAATAGAAGAAAAAAATCCTAAAATTCATATGGAACCACATAGGAAGTAGAATAATCAAAATGATCCTTAGGCTGGAGATGTTGGAGGAATACTTGACTTCAAAGCATGATACAAAGGTATTATTATTTAAACAGCATTGTTGTTGTTGTTAGGTGCCGTCGAGTCGGTATCTGACTCATAGTGACCCTCTGTACAACAGGGCAAACACTATTATCAGTGCTTCTCTGCCGTTCATAGGGTTTTCAATGGCAGATTGATTTTTGGGAGGGGGTTGCCAGGTCCTTCTCCCAAGCCTACAGCTTCTGGTGTTCCCAGGCGGTCTCCCATCCAGGTACTAACCAGGCCTGACCCTGCTTAGCTTCCGAGATCTGACGGGATCGGATGCCACAGGGCTACAGCTG
>VMDO01016790.1:0-21475 GCA_007922755.1 Pedetes capensis | reverse complement strand
ACAGCATAGTACTGGTATAAAACCAGACACATAGAGCAATGAAATAGAATATTGCCCAGTGATTTTTTATAAAGCTGCCAAGAAAATACAGTGCAAAAAAAGATAGTCACTTCAATAAATGGTGCTGGCAAAACTGTACATGCATGTAAAGAAAAATTAAACTAGATCTGTTCCCCTGACCATACACAAAAATCAACTTAAAGTGGATCAAAATACTAAAGGTTAAGCCTGAAACTATGAAATTACTTCCAGAACTTTTGAAAAACATATATGGACATCTCATTCTCTTTAAGCTTTGTGGTTTATTGTTTACCCAACTGTTACATACCTAGGCAATCATGATGTTAATCAATTGCCTCTACTGGTTTTTAACCAATGTTTCCAGGTATGGGGCTCTTCATATGGCAAGTACTCATGTTAAACAAAGATAGCTTTTAAATGGGGTCTTCTACGGAATGATAAGACAAGGCAAATAAATTCTCTGAGATTGATGTTTTGAAGGGGTTCCACCTCCATTCTGTCTTCTTCAGTTATTGTCAGACTGTTAAGTTTCCACTGTTATTGTGGGATGTTGTTCTTCAAGGTTACCACAGAACTGAGTAGGTCATCAGGGTATTGGAATAGGGTAATTTAAAGTGTCATAAAGCTCACTGTGCTGAGATTCAATCATTTTTATAAAGATGTTCTCTGGATTGCTGAAAACCTTTAGTTAATTTCAAGACTTCAAAAAGTTTATTCTGGTAAGTTTTTCCAGCTTTTCCGTTGCTTTTGTGGAAGAGAGAAATTTTAGACGTCTTTAAAAAATTTTTCCTCATAGAAATTTTATCTTATTTTATGTTTTTGGGATGAGGTCTCACTGCATTACCTGGGCTGAAGTGATCCTCCTGCCTCCTCCTCATGAATGCTGGTACTACAGGCATGTGTGCCACATGCCCTGACAATTTTTATAAGTCTTAAAGCCACCATTTTGACTGGTGCCATTCAACATGTCTTTTAAAATGTAATCTTCTTCACAATCCTGTGAAGCAGATTTAATGACTGTACTGTTTTACTAATTATAAAACTAAGACTTAAGGAGATTAAGTGACCTGTTCTGTGGTATAGTTAGTAAGCAGAGGTGATGGAGTTCGAACTGGTTTATTGAACATCCCAGCTTGGCTCAACACTACACTCACTAGCAATGGGAAAGGGACAGTAGACAAACAAACATCACAAACCTTGGCCCTCTTTTCCTAGGACCTACTACTTTAGGCAATGTTGGACATTATATTACTACTTCACTTCCTGAAGCCCAGGAATATGAAGATTCTGCATACAGAAATAACATGTTAGGAGATCTGAAAAAATTGTTAAGAGGTAGTGTACTCAAAGACAATATCTGATGGCACTTCTAGAAAAATGCCCCATAGGCCTCAACTACCATGTCCTTCCTGGGAGCAAGTCTTCTTTACAAGTAGGAAGGGCCCCACTGCTGTGTGGTGGAGTTCCATGAGTAAAGCTTTGTGGCTTACAAAACTGTCAAATCAGTCATGCACACAGTATTTGTGCCATTCCTCCCTTCCAACACAACGATTAGATGAAAGCAATGGCCAGGGATGCACCAATTTGAAGAATAATGTTCAATCCCAGAAGAATCATTTTGTTACTTCTGTTACCCAAGTTTGTGAAAAAATGGAGCTCCATTTTTCAAGTGAGCAATGGAAATAGAACCAAGAACTGGTCCCAGATTCACTCATATGAAAACAATAACATATTCTGTGACTTGGAGGTCTGGAGGTTTATGTTGGCACCAATTGGAATGCTAATGTGCAAAGAATCTGGTCTTTCCTCTCAAACACTAACAAACACCAGCCATTTCCTACTGATTGGTTTTACGCTAACAAGCATTTTGCTGAGCCCAAAAGAATATTTCATTTTACAGTATTTAGATTATGTTGATTACTCACTTATGAGCCATAAGTTGGTCAATGAAGAACAGATTGCTTCAACTTGTTATGTGAGAAAACTCCCCCACCCACTCACTGCCACTACTACCATCACCACCCTGGATTGATGCTCAGAAACAAAGCCAGTTACCATGCTAACAGGCACTTAGAGCTTTCTTAAATGCTTCATGAACTCTGAGCACCAGATACACCCTGGAGCACATGATAGAACCTAAGGACATCCTCTGGTATGCAATAGCTTCACTGGTAGAACTGCATTTTCATTTTAGGGCTGGTGAATTCCAAAAGGGTCTATTAGTGAGAACCTCTCTCTACAGGGATCTTTGTTCTAGACCCTCTTATGGCCTGGCTTTATATGTTACAGTGTGCATTTCACAGAGCAACTCACTCTGCTTTCTCTTCAGAATCTGGCATGTAGAGATGAAACTGGGTAATAATTTAGGGAAGATTCCTATCAACCATGTGAACAGATTCCTACACAAAGTATACAATGACATGAACTAAACTCTGGCACCAACAACATCATGAAAAACATTGATTCTAGGTCTGTGTATGATTGCTGTTTTTCAAAGATTTATTTTAAAAGTAGTAATCTCTTTATTTCACTTCAGCAGGTAGGTTTATAAGCTATTATAAGCATTAGGAAACAGGAAGACAGAAAATGAGCAACTTGCAGGTGATTTGAAGTATGAGTGAGAAAAAATAAAGTTATACCTGGTTACCTATTTAAGTTTTCCCTTTTCACCACTGCCAAATATGGAAACACAGTTACTTAAAAGTGTAGCTATCTTCTGTGCATATGTACTACCTGCATATATAATATGCAATATGAGCAATTAAAAAGTATAACATGTGATGGGTACTAAGCCATAGATGGATGAGATCCTTTAAGAGCTTGTAGTTGAGTAGGGATCAAAACATGCAACTGATAACTTCATATACTAGGATCGCTAACAGTAGGGATCTGGCAGCTCAAACTAAGGTGTGTGGTTTGTCTGTACCAAGGTGGTAGAAGAAGAATCAAGAGAAGTCCCTTGGAGGAGATGAAGGATTAGACTCTTGAAAGAAAAATGGAAGGTCAATCATTTTAGGGAAAAAGGAGAGGATTCTTCAAGGCATGAAGCAGCAAGGTGTGTAGGGGTCACTGAGAGTTGTGCAGCTGACTGTAGTGTGATAGGCAATTAGAGAGACAGGAAAGAATGGCTGGCCCAGAATGGCTGGATCACAGAGGGTCTTGTTTTTCTAGGAAATAGGGCTTTTCCAAGAAACCATGGGGACTCACGTGAGGAGGGTTGGGGTATGGTCAGGCTGTGTTTTAGATGCAGCAAGGGAGACAGATTTAGTATAGAAGTGGAAAAGGGAAGGAGATTGTTGTACTAGTCAGAGTGATAGGTGGTGAAGGCCAGCACTGGGCAAGAGGCGTTTAGCACAGATAGAAAGGGGCTAGCTGAAAGAAAATTGATAGGAAAGAATTGTTAACACTTGGTAGTTGAGCAGATATTGTAGTGTGGGAGCTGGGGAGAAAAAATGGACAAATGTGGCACCATGCACTCTGAGAGATTATTTACAAGAAGAAACCACTGCGGTAGTAAGGAGAAGGTGGTACATTGAGCTTAAGGTGCAGAGGAGACTTGGTAAAAGTATCTGAGAATGTAGGTAAGGATGATGGGTAAAACCATGTGAATGAGAGATCTCTCAGTAGAAATATGTAGAGTATTAGATATTTTTTATTCATAAACCTCTAAAAGGATATAAAGAAGAAAAGGCTGACATGCTTTCCAGAAAGTGCCTATATGCATGCACACATGAGTTTATTTACCTTCTCAGAGGTCACAAAATTTAAAATCTTCCATGAAGAGCAAAAACAGCATTCTATAGCAGGAGACAGAGTGTCAGATTAAAGTTTCTGTATCATAAATCAAGTAAATGTCATCTCTTCTAGATAGTCCTGGAACGTCCACCTGATCTTGGAACAGGTGAAAAGACATAAGGACAGCTTAGTGATCACGAGTATTCCTTCAGTTATCAGGGCAGTGGCAGCTCCAGAGAATCAAGGACCACTGACCTGAAAAAATTGCCTTTCCCATCCTTTCCTCCTTCAGTCTAACTTCCCTGTTTCCCCCTCAGATCTCTGCCCAACTCATCCCAGTACTTACAGGTGCACAATGACAAAGTCATCCTCTAAGTACAGGGAGTGATCAGATACTTTCTAATTCTTGCCCAACATATATGGTTGTATAGAATAAATTTTCCAAGAAATTTTCTTACCCAGTATTTCTACTATTTCTGTCACATGCTTATCAATTTCAGATCTTGCAACTTAGGGAGGGGTGCTGAGTCAAAGAAGAGGCCACGGATGCTCTTTGGATCATCTTAAGTGAATAAACACAAGCTCAAAAAGAGAAATACCATATGTTCTCACTCATATGTGGGAGCTGAATCTTACTTAAAGGAAGAAAACAATCCTATATATAAGTTGATATATGAAAATGTGCGATTACTCTTAGCAAAAAAGGGACAATATAAGAGTAGAAAGAATGAGGGAGGGAACTAGCAGAGGAAAGCAAAGATTGCAGAAAGTGGGATAGGGAGGAGAGTCAATGTAGAGGGATTAAGGGGGACAGTATAATGTCAATGTAAACAATACAACTTCATGAGTACAGTGGAAAAATAGGGGAATATAACCCAAATATGCATTTGAGTTTTACTACATATTTGCCATAAGGCTCCATAACCCTTGTGGGTTGTTGAAAGTATTGCCAGAAGTGATGCAATGTATGTATAATGGAAAAAGCCAATGCTGTATTACTCTGTACCCCATCATCATTTACTAATAAAGGGAGATAAATTTAAAAAAGAAATATTTATTGCAATGTTAAAAAAGGATAACAAAGGAAGCCTTATCATTAGTATAAAGATTTGTGGTTTCAATATAAAAAAGAGGAAGATAAAGAAATAAATGTTCCTTGGACTTTGTTGTTAATGAAGCTTAACCTTTATTTATTTTGTTATTTTTGTTGGCTTCTATATCTTTTGCTTTAAGAAAGCATAAGTATTTGAATGTATGTATGTCTGTAGGTATATATATTTCTTGAGGGTAGGTGCTGAGGATTGAGCTCAAGACCTTATACATCCTAGGCAAGCACTCTACCATCAAGCTGAATCCCAGCCCTTAAATATACTTTAATGTCCCTAAGAAATCCAGGCCTGCAGCTATAGCCCTGTGGCATCCGATCCCACCAGATCTCGGAAGCTAAGCAGGGTTGGGCCTGGTTAGTACCTGGATGGGAGACAGCCTGGGAACACCAGAAGCTGTAGGCTTGGGAGAAGGACCTGGCAACCCCCTCCCAAAAATCAATCTGCCATTGAAAACCCTATGAACAGCAGAGAAGCACTGACAATAGTGTTTGCCCTGTTGTACAGAGGGTCGCTATGAGTCGGATATCGACTCGACAGCACCTAACAACAACAACAACAACAAAGAAATCCAGGGATAACAGACTAAATTTATCCAGCACCTCCTATAAACCAAAGACATGCTATGTACAAATTCTTTAATATTCATGGGAAATTTATAAGTATCATCACCTATGTTTTATACATGATAAATGAGGGTTTTGTTTTTTGAAAAAAATGACAGAAATGTCATTATCATCCAAACAGCCATAAAAACAGAGCAAGTTTATTGTTGTTGTTAGGTGCTGTAGAGTCATATCCGACTCATAGCAACCCTTATAGGGTTTTCAATGGCTGATTGTTTCGGGATTGCCTTGAGAGTGGATTGCCAGGTCCTTCTCCCATAATACAGCAAGTAGGAGTCATTATTTATTGGGCACTTACCTTACACCAACTCTGCAGCATGGGCTCTACAAGGGCCGCAGCATGGGCAGCATGGGCTCTGGTACATTGAAAAATCATGACCTCACCCTTATGATACATATTTTTGCTGCTGGCTGTAGAGATAAGGAAAACTGTTCAGAGGACTTGCCCATAGTCACATGGCTTTCTGCTGGCAGAACTGGGATTCAGAGCGACAGACAGGGTCCCTAGTGTGTATGTGGACAGTTGTGTGGATGGGGCATAGTTTTCCTATGTCCTCAGACTCACCTCTGGATCCAAAGCTGAAGAACATAAGTCATGACAACTGCCAAAGTCATCTCTTCTCTTTGTTGCTGTTTGACTTTCAGCATACCTTTCTACTTTACCAACATGGCATGGGCTCAAATGTGCTCTTGAATTGGATGCTATTCTTCCCTAGCAGTGAATGGGAGGTATAAGAGAATGTGGTGAGAATCCTAACTGTCAGAATCAGAAGCCCTGTTGCCTTAACCTGCTGAGCCAAGATCATCTTCCTTTCCTAGTCTTAAACTATTAATGGCTCCCTCTTTCCCAATGAAACAAAATTTAGGATCCCCAACAAAACATACCAGTTTGTCTCCTTTTTGCTTCATCACTTTCTCTTCCATATCTCCACTTTCTCATGTCTGGGTTACTTTGTGTATACATTGTGGTGGGAAAGCCTCTAAACGCAGACATATATGGCCTTTGTATATGCTGGTCCCTGTGCTTGGAATGGGCTTTGACAGATCACCTGGAGAGAACAATCACTTTTCCTTTGTGCACTAATAGTATTTTGGCACGTCATTTCTAGATATCCTTTCCGTCGGTAGTTCTTTGCATCTCTTTTATACTTATCTGAATCTATGAGTCTGGCACATTGCCTGACATATTAGGTTGTTGTTAGGTGCCGTCGAGTCAGTATCTGACTCATAGAGACCCTCATAGGGTTTTCAATGGCTGACTGTTTCGGGATTGCCTTGGGAGTGGATTGCCAGGCACTTCTCCCATTTTTGTGGTGCTGGGAATTGAACTCGGGACCTCAGAGACTGCAGCGCAGCACTCTACCAACTGAGCTAAATCCCAGCCCGCCTGACATATAGTAGGAGCTTAATATATGCTGAATAAAGAAATGCATGGATAAACAATAGTGAGTTAACCAGGCACCTATAATATGCTGCACATAGAACAGTCTAAAGTAGAACAATTCTGATACAGAGTCTATGATGTTGAACTTAGTTATATGAAAGAGGCTGAGAATAACTGGCATTCACGTGTTCATCCTTCACATATTTATAAAGTGCTTTCTCTTTGGTAGGTTTTGTTCAGAGTCTCAAGAAGTGAAGAAGACAGATTTAGCTCTAGTTCTCAAATAGCTTATATTTTGGTGAGAAAAGGAGTCAGACAAATCAATAAAACAAGTACTCTCAGATTAGGATAAATTCCACAAAAATATGAGGGAGAATAGGATAATAAAGCATGAAGCTATGAACAGAACGGTGTCCCCTGAAAATTGACATATTGAAGCCCTAACCTCCAATGTGATGGGATTTGGAGATGGGGACTTTGGGACTTGGTGAGGTCATGAGGGAGTGGTCCCCTTAAGAGAAGGGATACCAATGTCTAGGAAAGTTAGTTGGGCTTGAGATTATCCTGGTATTCTTTCTCCATCAAAACTTGCCTTTCACGTCTCCATAAGTGATACCTATGATACCTATGAGGCAGTGATATCTGCCTACAGCCATACCAGTGTGGCACCTGATCCCATCAGACCTTAGAAGCTAAGTAGGGTCAGGCCTGGTTAATATTTGGATGGGAGACCACCTGGAACACTGGATGCTATAGGCTTAGGAGAAGGATCTGGCAACCCACTCCCAAAAATCAATCAGCCATTGAAAACCCTGTGAATAGCAGAGTAGCACTAGAGTTTCACCTGTTGTACATAGGGTCACTATGAGTAGGACACTGACTCCACAGCACCTAACAACAACACACATATCTAAAGGACGTAAATTATTCTTCTCACAGAACATCTGTATTTCACAGACACCTACTACAGACAACTTGCCTCCAGACTAGCGGCAGAGATCTGGTCACTGTGGGAGCCAATGAGGAAATATTTTAGAGAAAAAGGTTCTATGGCACCTGAACTACCCAACACAGGTAGGTACGTATTCTTTTTCAGAGCTAGCTTTTCCTCTGTACAGAAATTACTAACTTCCTGGGCTATACTCCAAATTGACACTTTTAGAAGGAATCAAAATTTCTATTTTAATTTCAAATGCAACTGGAAACAGAGTCAAGGTGTGATTTAGGGCAAATATTGACAATATCTCCAGTAGATTGTATCCTGGAGCATTTATATAAGCTCCAGGCTGAGTAATTCCTTGGTAAAGGATTTTGGATTAGTATCTGAGTTTTAAATGTTGAGCCTCACAAAGGAACTGTTGAAACCTCCTTAAGTAGCTAAAACCTAGTTCCCAATTCACAGGAAATTTGGCCAAGAAGATATTAAATAGAGTGGTGTCACTAGTCAGAGCAGATGCAATGCACACACAGAGATGGTGCCTATCACAAAGAAAATTAGAATGAATGAATATTAAAATATTTAAATCTATAATAATGTGTTCAAAACAGAGCTCTGAAGAACATTATCTTTGGAAGTGAGAAACCAGTGCTAAGTCATTTACAGTCTTTTCTAAGCAAACTTCTTCCCTCCATTTCAACTCATTAGGATAATATTAGCTTTGAGTATAATGGTGTAATTTTAACTGTACTATACACAAATTACTCAGCTTCTTTATCTGACAAGAGTTAGCAATAATCCCTCCTGGTAGACCTTTAGCAATGGCTATAATGCTGGGGAAAAATGAAATATTTAGAAATAAGATATATTCAGGAAAGCCAGCAGAGTATATTTACCCAGAGGGCAGAGATGAACAGTTTCTTTCTAAGTTTGCTTGGTTAAGTGGCTACTTTTTAAAGAGTTATACTATAAGAGAGAGGTGAGAGAGATGGGGGAGGGGAATATCAAGATTTTACCATTTATGAAATGCTCTGGACATCCCAGAGTCTACAGAGCACAATGTCCTGAAATATGGCACTGTCCTACAGATGTTTGATTTTTAGTAACTTGATCATCTAAAGAATAGACCTCTAAACCAATCTAAATACACACACACATGCATGCACACAAACATATGTTTTTTGAGTGCTAAAGTTATTGTTAGGTGCCATAGAATCAGTGTCAGACTCATAGCAATCCTACATACCACAAGAGAAACACTATTGTTAGTGCTTCTCTGCTATTCATAGGGTTTTCAATAACTAATTGTTTTTTGGGAATGGGTTGTCGGGTCCTTCTCCCAAGCCTACAGCACCTGGTGTTCCTAGGTGATCTGCCATTCAAGTACTAACCAGGCCTGACCCTGCTTAGCTTCCAAGATCTGATAGGATTGGATGCTGCAGTGGTATGGCTGCAGGCCTATGTGTTCATATGTGTGTGTGTGTGTACAGGACTGAACCCAGGACCTCGCACATGCTAGGCAGGTGCTCTACCACTGATCTGTAGCCCAGTCCATTTTTCGTATTTTTTATTTTGAGACAGGGTCTCACTAGGCTGCCTCTGGCCTCAAACCTGTGATTTTCCTGGCTGTGACTCCCAAGTCGCTGAGATTATAGGCATGTGCCACAGCACCCATCTTTTCTTTCTTTTTTCAATGCATAGAGAATGACTATTATCTAATTTTCCTGGATAGAAAAATGAAGCAGTAACAGCCATCTGAAAGTTTTCTATGAGAATTAGATGAGGAAGTACATATAAAGAACTTTTTATGGTTCTTGCCACAAAGAAAGGACTTAGTAGGCAATAGCTGTATTATTGTTGTTTTTATTATTATTATTACTATTGGCATTACTACTATTATTATTATTAACCACAACCTAAATACAATGATCCACATTTGAATGAGAATCCAGGATATCAAAGTCCTTCATTAGTATATATGAAACTTAAAATTATTTAGTGAAAGAGGCCACTGCCTATAGCCATCCCATCCTGTCATCTAATCCCGTCAGATCTCGGAAGCTTAAGCAGGGTCAGGCCTGGTTAGTACTTGGATGGAAGACTTCCTAGGAACACCAGGTGCTATAGGCTTGGGAGAAGGACCCAACAGCCCACTCCCAAAAAACAATCACCCATTGAAAACCCTATGAATAGCAGAGAAACACTGACAATAGTGTTTCATCTGTTGTACATAGGATGGCTATGAGTTGGACACAGACTCAACAGCACTTAACAACAAGAACAACAACAACAGTGAGAGAGGCAGATAAGAGCCCTCATTCCAGTACACAGGGAAGGTAAGATTTAGCAAGAATAAACTACTTGCTGAAGATCACAGAGCTAGAACACAATCCAGATCTCCTAAATCCTAGTGACCCAAATAGCATACCTTTATTGCTCTAATTCTTAAAAACCTAGACTTTCATTTATTTTCAAGTCATTCAATACATGGCTATTAAGAGTCCATCTTGTATCAGGTACTATTTCAAATATAGAGGCCACAGCAAAAAAACTAGATAAGATCTCTGTGGTAGTGAACTTACTTTTCTGTGGGAGTTTGGGACCAGCAGTTGAAACCGAAAATTAATATCATAAGAAAGTTATCTAGAATTATGTGCTTTTGTCCTTGCCAAAAATTCATATTTTGAAGTCTTGACCCCCAGTAACTTAGAATATGACTGCATTTAGAGAGGGCCTTCAAAGAGGTGATTAAGTTAAATGGGGTCAGTAGGGTGGGCTTTAATCCAGTCCACCTGGTGTTCTTATAAGAAGAGGAAATTTGGATACAGAGAAATCCCAGGTTTGCTAGTCCAGGGAAGAGACTGTGTGAGGACACAGTGAGAAGGTAACCATCCATAAGCCAACAAGAGTCCCAGAAGAAACCCAGTCTGCTGACACTTGCACTTCTAGCCTCCAGAACAGTGAGGAAATAAATGTTCTGGTCTAGTATTTTGTCACAGAAGTCCCAGCAAGCTGGCACATCTGGCAAGAGAAGTTGGTACCTGCAGTGGAAGGAAGTAGAGGAGGAGCCTAGGGGTGAGCAGGAACATTGTGGAGCCTGTCGAAGTATTCAGTAAGTGGTCAGCACAGGTCTCATTAGGAGAAGAAAATCTGAGCAAGGGCCTGAAGTAAGGTAATTAGCTGTGAAGACATTTGGGAAAAGGGCTTTCAGTAGAGGAGATTCTCCCGGAGGTGGAGGGTACCAGGCATGCTGAGGAACAATTGCCCAGAAGAAAGTGGTTGGAGAAGAATAAGCAGGGGCTACAGCATGGGAGAGTGGAAAGGAAATGTGAAGAGTCCCTTGAAAAAGCAATGTAGGTCACAATGACAGCCATAATTTTTTTTCTCTACATGAAGAACTATTGCTAAGTTCTGCACAAAATAACCAAACATGCTTTGAAAGAATCATATTGCTTCCGTGTTCAGAATAGACATAGGCTGCTGCAGAAATTTAGGCAAGAGATGATGGCAAGATCAAACTAGACTGCTAGGCATGGAGGTGGGCATCAGGGTTCAGATTCTGGATCTGGTAATGAGGTTGTGATGCCAATGAAACTTCCTGACCAACTGGATGTGCGACAGAGAATAGAATCAAGGATGTCTCCTAGGTTTGGGGCCTGAGCAAATGAAAGAATGTGGTTGTCATCTTCTGCAATGGGGAAAGCTATAGATAGAAGTGACTTGAAGAAGAAAATCAAGAATTTATTTTTTTATGTACTGAGCTTATAACACTAGACATCCAAATAGAGATGTTAAAAAGCAGTGTACTGCTAGAGTTTGATGTTGGAAAAAAGCACTGTGCATTGGGCTGTGAATGTAAGAAACTGAGGGTCATTAGCCATAAGACAAAAATAAAGACTGGGTTCCGGGGAACCCTGGCATTAAGAAATGAGGGAGAGAGCCTGGAGCGGTGGCGCACACATGTAATCCCAGTGGCTCGGGAGGCAGAGGCAAAGGTGGATCGCAAGTTCGAGACCAGAGGCAGTCTGCGTAATTTAGCGAGACCCTGTCTCAAAAGTAAAAAAAAAAAGGGGGGGCTGGGGACACAGCTCAGTGGTCCAGCACTTGCAAAGCATGCAGGCACGAGGCCCTGGGTTCAACCCCCACTACTGAAAAAAAAAAAAAAAGAAATGAGGGAGAAGCCCAAGAATTAGCAAAGGAAACTGAGGAGAAGCGATGGCATCTCATATTGCTGTAGAACCACAGTGAAGAGACTGATTTTAGGATGAAGGGTTTGATCAACTGTGTCAGATGCTGCTGCCAAGTCCAGTAAGGTGAGTACTAAGAGTTGACTTTTGGACTTGTATGGAAGCCATTTGTGACCTGCAAAAAGGGAACTCTGTGGCCTGGTCAGGGAGTATCCTTATGAGAATTAGAGGAAAGGAATTAAGGATGAGGAACAGAAATACATTCTTCAAGGATCTGTGCTACAAAGGGGAGAAACAAAAGGAGACAGTATTGGTGGGGGAAGGTGGAAGTCAGAGAAAATCTAACATCTTCTTAAAGAATTTCTTTCTGTAAGAGAAAATGCAACAAGTAATAGAATGTTTGTGTTCCCATCAGAGTGATCCAGGTGAGAGGGGAAAATAGTTTAAAGAAACAAATGAGGAGAGAATAGCTGGGGTAATGTCCTTAAGGGGGACAGCAGGGAGGCATCTCTTGTTCCAGAGTTACTTGCACAGAAAGGAGCACGGTTCGTTCAGGCTCCTGTGTAGCTGGTTAGGTGGGGATAGGAGCTTCTTGTTAGGATAGCAGTTGAGAGTGAGGATGGGAAAGAGATGTTGAGGGTTTAGAGAATATAGAGAAAGTGGGATAGAGGAATATATTTGTTTGCATAGCAAAAATTCCATAAGCTGGGTGGTATAAACAACCCAAATTTATTGTTTCAAAGTTCTTGGATCTAGAAGTCTGAGATCCAGGTGTTGGCTGAGTTAGTTCCTTCTGGGGGTTGTGAGGAAGAATCTGTTCCAGGCCTGTCTTCTAGCTTCTGGGGGTTTGTGGAAAATCTTTGGCATCCCCTGGCTCGTGGAGACATTCTACAAATCTGTCCTCATCCTCACATGAAATTCTCTGAGTGTGTATGACTGCACAAATTTCTCACTGTTCTAAAAATACTGGATTAGGACTCAATCTAGTGACCTTAATTAATCAAAACCATAGTGACCTTATTCTCAATAACATCACATTCTGAGGTATGGGGGTTTTAGGACCTCAACATATATGTTTTGGGATGAGGCACAATTCAACTTTTAATAAGTCATTAGAGAGAGAAGAATAGACTGAAGAATAGTATATTTACCTGATAGCAAAAAGGAACCAGTCACACCTGTCATAATTTCTAAGTGAGTCCATTTAGGCTCAGGAGACATTTTCTCCACCAACATTCAGCTGAATTCTATGAGTATAGAGTGAGAGAGAGGGCTGGGATTTAGCTCAGTTGGTAGAGCACAGCTCTGCAGACTCTGAGGTCCCAAGTTCAATTCCCAGCAACCCACTCCCAAGGCAATCCGGAAACAGTTAACCATCAAAAACCCTATGAGGGTCGCTATGAGTTGGACTCAACTGGACAGCACCTAACAACAACAACAACAAGAGTGAGAAAGAATTGGATTTAGCCAAAATTATGTTTAATGGAAGCAAAGCGTTCAAGGATATGTGCCAGTTGATGATTATTATGATGTACCATGAAACTGAAGCTGGGTAGAGAAAGAAGAGATGTCTTGAAAGTGCTGAGGGATGAAGTTTTGGGATCAACAGACTCAGAATCCTGGGATAGTGGCAAGATGGTTGAAGATGGTATTTGGGACCGAAAACTGGAAAATTAGACAAACGCAAGAAGGGAATAAGAAATGGAACTGAGAAATTGAAACAAGATGGTGTTTGATCAGTGCCAATTTCAGAGTCTGAGGTATGGCGGGGGTGTGAGTGGCTGAACTGGGTGGGCCAGTGTACAAGATCGTGGGAGAACAGAGGCTACAGAGTTCAAAAGCCATCACTTTGGAAGGGCCATCTGTGTGCATATGAAAATTATAGAGTTTTCATTCATTCATTTGCTCATTCACTCATTCATACAAATATTTTTGTCCCACCTATAAGGGAGAAGGGACTTCTGTTGAGACCAAGGCTCAGGGCCAGAGAACCTCTGCTCAGCCCAAATGGCCCTGCTTGAGATTAGAAGATGGGTCTAAACCAGCATATGCCAAATAATTATGGACATAGAAAATGGGGGGGGGGGTGACTCACATGAAGTTAACTCTAAAACTCCTTCAATATCCAAATAAGCAACTAACCCAGAACAAACAGAAAAACTTCACATTCTAAACACTTTCACTGCTTGTTTTAAAAATTATTATTTGGCTTCCTCAGTAGCGTATGTTTATTGTGTTGATATGTGTGTTTCGTGGGGATTTTACACACTCCAAAATCTGAAGAGTAAGCAAAAAATAGTGCTTCTGCTTAAACTCTTCACAGTTTATAGCCACATTTACATAACATTAAATAAGTCAACAAAGGCATCATTAGCTCCCATTAAAATATGAGCAAAGAAATTTAAATGAACAAGACAGGCTAATTGGTAAGTAATGTTGTGTATCAAAAATTATGAATGTAAGATACCCCAGTTAATGAGAAGTCCTATAATAATGTTTACTACATATTTAAAAATTAAATGAAGGTGAATAAAAGTTAACAGAAAAGAAGATTTTCCCCTTCCTGGGTGCTATGAAATCTGTTTTCCAAAGTTAAAAATACTAAGGGTTACTTTCACCATGCACCTTGACTAAAGAGCTCCTTAAAATTTATATGATTTTTACCATTTTCCTTCCCCTTGGGTTGTAAACAGGGAAGCCAAGCCAGGAGAGGGGCAAGGGAATTATAGCACTGATCTGGCCTGGTTTTTTTCTCAGGCCTAGGTTGTGAGAGGCCTCTTGCCATTCCTTTCTGCGGGAGGGCTTAGGCCAATACACGGGCAAGTGTGCTCTTCACATCAGCAAGATGGCATCTACGACTTGTCAGAGACACAATGCTTCCTAACACTTTCTGTACAGCAAGGTCACCTGGGACAAAACTGTAAATAATGCTGATGCCTGAGCTCCACTCCAGATCAGCTGAATCTAAATGCTGAGGGGGTCCAGGCCATCCGTATTTTTGAAAAGGCTTCTTGTTATTTTAAAGGGTGGCCAAAGTTGTAAGCACAGTCCTAGCCCTCATGTTAATAAAATAATAGCTACATTTACTAGGTGACCACTATGCACTAGACTCTCTAAGGGGAACTCAGGCAGGTTATTTTATACTTAATTTAATGCTATTGTAAAGATCTGCTATTTATAGAGACTCCATAGAAAGTTAATGCTTTGTCCTAAAGAAAGACCACTTACTTTCAGTGGTCTTTCAGAAACTGAGGCATTAAATAGAAAATATTTGGGAGAAGAGATGACAAGAAGGATGTCTCCCTGGCATCTCTCTGGTGATTCAGAAAGGTCTGAATGTTGAACCTGTTTCAAAAGGCACTCGTAGCTGGCATATCTGGCACAGAAGCCCTCTTGGCTTTTCCTGGGCAGCACAGGGTCCTCCAGATTCTGTGTGTGAGCACATGCAGGTACCAGTGTATGTTGAGAGAAGCTGTGGCTTTGACACTTTGTTAGCTCAAGATGCTAATGATTCTTTGAAAGCAGATGACTTTATATATTTCTGCTTTCCAGCATAACTCTGCAGTAATGGATAAGACAAAGAGAGCTTCCAAATAAAACATGAAAAAGGCCCAGGAAACACTACTTTACAGGCTGCATCAATTGTCCTTTCTCCCACCCTAAATCCACAGCTGCCCAGTCCTCAGAGCTTTTGTAGTTAGGACGACTTAGGAGGAGAAGTTTCTAGGAAACACAATATTATGGGAATCGAGGTCTTAAAATGCTCATGTTAAGGTAAAAATCTCTCACACTAAACTCTCAGAAAACAGATTAATTTAATAAACTTTAGAGACTTTTCAACAGTGAGTTCAACTTGTAAAAAGGAGCATCCTACATTATGGGGCTGGAGTTCTTCCCTTCCACTTGGAAAACTGTGCTTGTGTGTAATACCACGTGTGCAAACTCTGAAATAATGACTCCTTCCTGTGGTCTCCAGGGTCTACCTAAAACTGAATTTGACCCTTTCCAAAGTGGTTTCCTGTTTGGAACAGTCTTCATCCTTGGTCTATTTCTCTTCCTTTATTTAAACTACTTCAACAAATCCTAAATCCTCACAAAGACTTTGTTTTTCAATTGGGCCACTCCATGGACACTGACTGAAGCACACCCCATGCTCCCTCTGGACCAGGGCTGAGAACACAGTAGTGAGCAGAACACTCATGTTCCTACTCTAGTGAAGCTTGTGTCCCCTGAGGAAAAAGGACACTATGCAGTTAAATAAACAAAATTTCCTGCAATTTTGATAATGTGCAAGCCATCCAGGGAATGTTGTAAATGTATAATAGAAGCGACTGACCCAGTTTTGGGAGTGTGGTGGGGGTGAAGTCAAGAGGTTTCACTAAGCATGAATTGGCTGTAGCTCACTGTAGAAAGAAGTGAGAGGATTTACATCTGTGTCCATAGCCAGTGCAAAGGCCCCAGGACAGAGAAGAACAACACAATTGCCATAAATTGAGAACAAGAAAGGAGGGTATTGTGGCTGGAGTGGAATGAGCCACAATGAGAGACAGAGAGAGAGAGGAGAGGTAGGAAGGGCCATGTACAAGGTGGGTGTATGTTTTAATTACATTGGGAAGTTTTTGAAGATATTTTTGTAAGCAAACAGCTGACATACAATATGCATTTTTTTAAAGCCTCCACTCTGGCTGGGTGTCAGGTAAGATTGGAAAGAACTAATGGCCAAATCTCAAAGGACTACTGTGGAGACTATCACAGTCATTAACTGGTGAGATAATGAGCCAGGTTAGGCCGGGGCCTGTAGAGATGAGGGGGCATGTCTGATATTAACAGCAGCCCACTCACCCCAAAGGTTCTTGTTTATCGTGTCCATGTATGCCAGTAGGATTCCCTGTACATTGACTCTGAAAACAGACAGAGGCCTCACTAATTATCAAATATCACTTAGCATGCCTGGGTATACATGCCTATATACAATATAGCCTGAAAGACTGAGAGAAAAGAGTCTTTTACATTAGCCAGCTGCACTTTGAAATAATACACAGACCTCTGTGAATCATTTCATGGTTTATTAAACAAAATTCTGTTTGCAACTGGCAAGTTAGGAAAATAAATGTCCGTGTTGTTTTCACTCTCTATTTCCTTGGTTTGTTCAGAGACTCACAGCCTAAATCTGAAGGCTGTCCTTGGAGACTCATTAAGCAGACCTGGATTCCCACTTCTGAATGTCCCAGTGACATCAGTCACAGAACAACAGTTAGCTGTTAACCCCTATGACAACAAGGAGGGGTGTGCTGATATTGTTTCCATCATCAGAGGGTATTTAAACAGGTTATCAGCCTCTTAATTTGTGTACTGGTCTACATGCCAACTCCTGGGCCATGCACTTTTCCAAAACTAGGAAAATAGCTTGAATGATCTACAGCAGAAGAGCTTTGATTATTCTGAGAAATGATACGTTACCACTATTAATCTCCATCCTCATTTGAGGGACGTGAGAGGAAAAAATATATGTAGAGAGAGGTGCGGGGAGGGATTAAGGAGGGGGAGAAAGAAGTGGGGAGAGAGGATGGGTTGGGGGGAAGATTTATCTGGCTTAATTATATTTGCATTCAGAGAGGGCAAAAATCTTAAGCCTGCTTCAGAACCCCTTGGAAGACTTGTTGAAATACAGAGTGTAAATCTCCACTCCAAAGGTTTCCAAGTCAGGTCTAGGTCTGGGGAAAGCTTAAAGATTTCATTTTCCAAGTGATGCTGCAACTGCTATTCTCAGGACTATGTCTGGAGAACTGGTATGAGTGATGCAGCCCACAGATGAGTGAATTTAGTGAACAGAGGAGTCACAAACATTGCCCGTGTGTCTAGCCCAGTAGCCGCTTCCAGGCCTATGAACATTCAGTCCCCTTGGCTTGCAGCTCCCTTGGACTTTTCTTCATCCCCAAGGCTAGATGCATCTGGGCCTCAGGCCATTACTTATACTTTGTATATCACAGAGCTCTCTTTTACCTCATGTGGCAAACACTCTCTCTTGAGGGTAGGGTCATTCTCTTCTTTATGGAGGATTTGACACATCATAAGGGTTAATTTAAAAAAAAACATCAGTGCTTGGTAAATAAATGAATGAATGGTTCAGAATAAATCTCTGACCTAGGATATCTTGGCAGTGTCTACAATATTCACTTGGAACTGAATCATATTTCTATTGACTCCATCATTTAACCCCATAATTGTTGTTGTTAGGTGCCGTCGAGTCGGTATCCGACTCATAGCGACCCTCTGTACAACAGGGCAAACACTATTATCAGTGCTTCTCCGCTGTTCATAGGGTTTTCAATGGCAGCTTGATTTTTGGGAGGGGGTTGCCAGGTCCTTCTTCCAAGCCTACAGCTTCTGGTGTTCCCAGGCGGTCTCCCATCCAGGTACCAACCAGGCCCGACCCTGCTTAGCTTCCGAGATCTGACGGGATTCCACAGGGCTACAGCTGCAGGCCAACACCATAATTAGGGCTTCTAATATGTGCTCTGCATTATACTGTAAGGCATTATCTCTTGTGGGCAAAGATTTTTAAATTCAATTACAGTAAAGAAAACATTGAGATACAAAATTATCATAAGGATAACCTTTATTGTTGATTGGCATATCTAAAACCATTAAGTATTATAGCTTTCTGGAAGAAAAGGTCATTGTTGCCCTGCACATATTAGGTCTTTGATCTGTCATGTTCATAGAATCATTGAGTTCATTCAGTTATTCATTTACTCAAATTCTTATTTAACAACTACAATGTATTAGGCTGGGCATGGGAAAATCTCAAATTTGTAAGGAAACTTAAGAGTTTCTTTAGTGTCACCCTTTCCCAGACACTAGAATCCCCTCAAAACTTCCCTATCCTAGACAGCTGTCCAACTACTTGGACACCCAGTAACTCATGTGGGAGCCACTGTGAATCACTGCTGACATTAGCTTTTCTCATCCTGAGATGAAATCTCTGTCCCTAAGGTTTCTACTACAAGCCCTATTTTGACTTCCATTAGTAATGAGGAACCGTTAGTTTTTCTTCCCCACAAATCCTAATGGGGTAAGGGAAATATGACACAATGGGGCAGAGCATGGACACAGTTGCTGGATGGCCCAGCTTTGAATACCAGTTCTCACATATGTGACTTTGGGTAAGTGACTGAATCTTTCTGTGGCCCAGTCTCTCTCTTTTTTTTATTGGAAAATTTTAATGTACAACTTAATTTGTTTCATTCTGACATGTATTTCATTGCAACATTTCCATATATGCCTTTCACTGTACATTGTTCACATAAGTTCCCCCTTACCCTCTCATGCTCCTCTTCTCCCATCTCCCACTCTCCTACAAATCGCCTCCTTTCTACTTGTATGTCTTTTTGTGGGAATATTTATCTATACACGTGCATCCCAATTTTGATTTAAATCCAAACTTTTTTCTATAGTGACCTATCCTTTTACACTCTCAGCAGTATTACATGAGTAATCTAGCCTGTTTACATTATTGCCATCCTTTGGTATTGTTGGTATTATTATTATTATTTCCCAAACTATTAAAGTTGGCCTGTTTACTTGAGATTGACCTCTCTCTCATTCCTCGCTCCTTATTTGCCTCCCTCTCCCTTCCACCTTCTCCCATCATTGCTTCCTTTTGCTAGGTCCCTCCTTCCTTCTTTCCACTGCTTAAATTGTTCCTTCTATGCTAAGCTTACATGAATTTTTTTTATTATGTTCCAATTTATGTATAGGATTTTTTCCTTATTTTAAGTTTGATTCAGCTCCCACATATGAGTGAGAACACATGGTATTTCTCTTTTCGGGCTTATGTTCATTCACTTAAGATAATTTTCTTCAGCTCCATCCATTTTGCTGCAAATGACATTATTTCATTTGTTTAAATTGCTGAGTAGTAGTCCATTGCATATATGTACCATAATTTTTTTTATCCATTCTTCTGTTGACTGGCACTTTGGTTGATTCCACATCCTTGCTATTGTGAAAACTGCTGCATTGGACATGGAGCTACAGGTGTCTCTATGGTATGATGATTCATCTCCCACTGGGTATATTCCAAATAGTGGTATAACTAGGTCATATAGTAGATTTATTTTTAGTTTTCTGAGGTACCTCCATTTTGATTTCCAAAGTGGTTGAGCCAATTTACAACTTCACCAGCAGTGCAAGAGGGTTCCCTTTTTTCCACAGCCTTGCCAGCATTTGTTGTTATTTGTTTTATAGATCTTGGCCATACTTACTGGAGTAAGGTGGAATCTCAGTGTTGTCTTGATTTGCATTTCCCTAATGGCTAGGGATATTGAGCATTTTTTTCATGTGTTTCATGGCCTTATGAGGTTCTTCAATTGAGAACTGTCTGGTCAGTTCCTTTGCCCACTTGTGTTTTGGGTTATTTGTTTTCTTGGGAATTGCTTTCTTGAGTTCTTTATAAATTCTGGAACTTAGTCCTCTGTCTGATGTATAGGATGTGAAGATTGTTTTCCCCATTCAGTGGGGACTTCCTTGACTGGAGTCCTATTAAGGAAATTGTTTCCTATGCCTACATGTTGGGGCATATTGCCTATCCTTTCTTCTATTAAAGTTTCTGGTTTTATGTTGATGTCTTTTATCCATTTCAAGTTAACTCTCCTGCAGATTGAGAGGTGCAGGTCAGTTTTCATTTTTCTGCAAGTGGATATCCAAGTTTCCCAGCACCATTTATTGAGAAGGCTATCCTTTCTCCAATTTACCTGTTTTGCTCCTTTGTCAAAAATCAGGTGCTTATAGATGTGTTGATGTATCTCTGGGTCCTCTATTCTGTTCCACTGGTCTTCAGGTCTATTTTTGTGCCACTACCAAGCTGTTTTTGCTACTATGTCCCTATAGTATAGATTAAAGTCAGGGATTGTGATCCCACCTGCACTAGTTTTGCAACTTAAGAGTGTTTTGGCTATACATGGTCTTTTGTGTTTCCATATGATTTTTGGATTGTTTTCTATATCTGTAAAGTCTGTCATTGGAATTTTAATGGGGATTGTATTAAATCTACAGATTGCTTTTGGTAGGATAGCCATTTTTACAATATTGATTCTCCCAATCCATGAGCAATGTAGGTCCTTCCACTTTTTAGTATCCTCTATGATTTATTTCTTTAATGTTTTGAAATTTTCCTTGTAGAGATCTGCAGGGTCTTTGGTTAGGTTGATTCCAAGGTATTTATTTTTCTGGTGGGCTATCATAATAGGGATTGTAGTTGTAATTTCTTTCTCTTCCTACTTACAGTGGGTGTAAAGGAACGCTGATTTTTGAGTGTTAATTTTGTATCTTGCCACTTTGCTAAAGGAGTTAATTAGGTCTAAAAGATTTCTAGAGGAGGTTTTGGGGTCCTTTAGGTAAAGTATCATGTCATTCGCAAATAAGGATAATTTGACCTCTTCTTTGCCTATCTGTGTCCCTTTGATTTCTTTCTCTAG
>VMDO01016789.1:0-46656 GCA_007922755.1 Pedetes capensis | reverse complement strand
GTGCCTTTAAGGCTGAGCTGTACCAGCACTTAGCCTGCAGCATTCCATGCTGCAGGCATAGAGCCAGCACTTAAAGGGATAGAGCCTTGCTCTATAGGGGCTGCTTGCTCCTTGCTCTCCATAAGGGGAGCACCCCAATAAACCTTCCCTGTTCTTCTCCAACCATCTGAAGGTCTCCCGAGGTCCTTCTTTCCCGACACCGGCCATGTTTTATGTTGAGGGTTTGGCCCTAACTTTAGCCGGGCTAGAGCTAAAACCCTGACACCCCTTCACAGGTGAGCCCGTTGCCCAGCTGCTGGGAGGACTGGCAGCCTCAGTTGTTGGCCTTCCCGGGTGACCCATACATAAGGATAGGTCATGGAGGGCCCAGATGCAGAACTCTGACAGGCATCTTCTGCCAGAGCCTGGGTGGGGAGCCTGAGGCTGTTCCACCTGCACTAGGCTTGACTTCTCTCTCCTCCCAATCCTGTTTCTTCCCTCTCCCTCCCAGGGGTATTAATCTCAGGGCACTCCCTAATAAAATTACTGCACACTAAACTCTGTCTCAGTGTCTACTCTTGAAGAACTTTACCCATGATAGGGGCAGTTCTGACCCCTGAGGAACTCCCAAGTCTACTGATTAAACACTCAGTAAATTCTAACATTACTACCTTTACTCATCCCTAAAGCCAGGTTAAATTAGCCACAGTGAAGAAAACAATAATGTGCTATTCACCCATTAGAAGTAATATTACTGGTGCTATGTATGACACATGGCATCTCCAGAAGAAAGGGAAGAAGGGAAGGGAAGAGAAAGGAAGGGACCAACTGGATATCATCAGATAATTAGTTGAGGCCCTCTCTTTGCCTGAATTTCTCCCAGTGTGTTTGTTTCCCGGTCTCTTGCTTCTTAGTCTTTGGACCACACAGTGTGAGCATTACTTCAGCAATTACTGTCCCCATGAAAATAGCATGTACAAGTTACAGAGCCTGGACAGAATCCTGTACAGGCAGATACCAGCACCATTAGAAGTGAGGATGAACAGAGCTTTTACTGCAGAAAGGCAGAAGTAATGGTCAAATCATACCAACAACAACAACAACAAAAAAAAAAAACTAAAAATAAAAACAGAAAGCCTGAGTTTGTATTAGAGGAGTAAAGTCCCGGCTCAGGAGAAATTCAAGGAAGTGATGAGCTGAGCGCTGTCGAGGGAATTCCACCCGTCAGACCGGCTCAGTGCAAAGCAGCTGAAATCTGCCCGTCGCTTCCTGCTGCCCTCTGCCCCAGCGAGGCAGGCAGGTTCAGGCAGCATCCTCGGCCCATGTGAGATGCCTCCTCCCAATCACAGACCACCCTTTCCTGGATCGGAGGTTCAAAGAACTGCTGCAGTAAAAAAGCACGTTGAGCCGGTGGCAGAGAGCAGAGTGGGCCGGCGCAGCGCCCGGAGGAGGCAGGAAGCAGCCGCGGCTCGGTGACTCGGTGAGTACCGGGACTTCACTCCACCGGGAAGCCGAGTGCACGCCCCGCGGCCGGCTCGCTTTCCTGGGAGCCAAGCTAGCGGATTAGAGGAGGGAGCGGGAGTTAACATTGTTAATTAACAGTCTGTCCCATTTTGCAATTAAGGATATCTAAACCGTTCTGGGTCGTGTTCTTTCTTAATAATATGTTCCTTTGCCCTGAAGAGAGAAACTTTTCCTGGTTCTTTAGTCAGAAATCAAATCTTGCCAACTCGTAATGGGATGTGTGAGGCAATTTAGTGGCCGTTCTCTGCAGTCGGCTGAATAAATGTATCACTTGAACTAAGTCAACGAATTAGCTTCGTCTACATAATGTTAGTTTTACATAATTTTTACTCTTCACCATTAGTTGATCCTCCAGGATCTGCAAGTCCCAAGTATACTTTTTGTTCTAACAACTCTTTCATGCAAAATACCAGTTAAATTTCAGATAATGAGAGCATGATTGTGTTTATATTTATGTTTATGTTCATAAGCCTAAAACCTCACTCCTAACTAGCTTCAAAGACTTTTAAGACATTTAAGAATTTTTTAAATTTTATGTCTTTTTAAAATTAAAGACGTTTATTAACCATTTCTTGCCTGAGTGGATAAACACAAGAACTCATTTAAGTTTTATGTATACACATTTCAGATATGTAATATATAAATATATGTAATATATAAGTGTGTATATATACGTATATGTACACACATATTTAACTTTAGGCACTCCATAGCCACATGTGGTGAGTGGCTATTGTCTAGAACATTTCCATCCTCACAGAAAGTTCTGTTGGACAGCACTGCTCTAGATTCCTGCTTCTCTGTGACGATCACAGTCATCTACCCATCAGAAATCAAGGACTAAATGTAAACAGTGGCTCAGGTGATCACAAATGTGGGCAATCTTCTTTTGATTAATCTCAATAAGGAGATTTTTTCTTATTTTGCTTTCTGCTGTAAGACGCCTAAAAACTCAAATCTCTTGTTTATTTTAACTACTTAGGGAGACTTTTAGATACCAAGGGGACCTTGGTGGTGGTGGTGTTAGGTGCAGATGAGTCTCATAGCGACCCTACATACAACAGGCGAACCAGTATTGTTACTACTTCTCTGTTATTCATAGGGTTTTCAATGGCTGATTGTTTTTTGGGAGTGGGTTACCAGGTCCTTCTCCCAAGCCTACAGCACCTGGTGTTCCCAGGCAGTCTCCCATCCAAGTACTAACCAGGCCTGACCCAGCTTAGCTTGTGAGATCTGATGGGATTGGACACCACATTGGTATGGCTGCAGGCATAAAGGGACCTTAGACACCACTTAGTCAAGTAAAGTAAATGAAATGTTAGAATTTCTATTTTACCACTTCTGCTTACACTCTTCACCAGTGTAAACACCAATGAGGCCTAGATCCACTGTGCTCTGCTCTGGAATCTGGGCCTGATGGCCACATAAGCTGCCCACAAACCTGATGGGCCACCATTGCCTAACTGAGACAGAGACTCCATTTGTGGGGAGGTGGCCTAATCAATCCCCAAAGATTCTCCAGCTTATTCCAGCCCCAGGGCTGTGCATCCTACTAGCACTGCCCACACCTGTGATCACCTGAGCCACTGCTTACGTTTAGTCCTTGATTTCAGGTCGGGGGACGACTGTGATTGTCACAGAGAGAAGCAGGAATCTAGAGCAGTGCTGTCCAACTTTCTGTGATGATGGAAATGTTCTAGACAATAGTCACTCACCACATGATGCTATGGAGTGCTTATAGAGTGGTTAGAGCAACTAAAAAACTGAATTTTTACTTTTATTGAATTGATTTGTGTTTAAATAGCTGCATGTAGCTACTAGCTACCATATTGGTCAACACAAGTAGAAAACTTTAGAGCAAAAACCCTGATGGAAACAGTGACATGTAAGTGTTATACCCATGGGAATAAGGTTTCCTTTTCATCCTTGTCAGGGACCCATCCTACCTGAAGTTTAAGCAGACTATCAACTGTGCTAATCTAAAATCTCCACACCCATCTTACTACTCTAAGTCATACAACAGCCTTCCCTTGTTCTTGGCTTCAGGGTCAGGTTTAAGGCAACAGAATATTGTATTTCTTGTTTCTCCCTCTCCTATTTCTCCTTTTTTTTTTTTTTTCTTCCTTATATTAATCCAAATTTCTCTAGCATGAGTAGAGTTTGAGGTGTGGTTTATGTGTTCTCTGGTGCAAGAAACTTGGGTAAAGAAAAGAGGTAATCAACTTGAAAAAATGATCTCATGTTTGATGAGTGAGTCTCACTTCTCGTTCTTCTCCTTTGAAATTTGGTTTGTTTAGTGAGCAATTGTTTTTGGACCTATTCAATGTGTCTGGAAACATCAACACTCTGGACATGAATAATTGTGTATGAAAACAAACTGAATGAAGGCACAAGAAAAAAATCAAGAAATGTATCTCTAGCCTTTAAAAAAATCAGCACTTCCCAAAGCAAAGAAACTCTCAGGATGTTGAGCAATTTGAGTAAATCATTGTGGTGCCAGGTCAATGAGAAGTTTTTCCACAGGGTGGGGCTCACAGGGACTATTCCTTCACATGGAAAACACTTAAAGTGAGTTGTACACTTCAGTCTTTGGTGATTTCACTGCTAAATTGACACTTTTCTGCATGTTGCTGGTACCACTGCCAACATTATAAATTCACCTTTTCCCATTTATTTCCTTTCAGGCATAGCCATGTAAAGAAATCTGAGGAAAGTGCTGTTAGCTTACATGAGAACATTTCAGAAGATCACATATTTAAAACAACACCTACACACTGTAGGCTAAAAGGGAAGGCAAGACAAATCACAATGCCAGGAATAGTCTCTATCCCCAACAGTTGTTGTTGTTGTTATGTGACACTGAGTCAGGTCCAACTCATACTGATCCTGTGGACAACAGAATGAAACATTCCCTGACACTGTGCCGTGCATATAATCTTTTTATGTTTAAGCCCATTGTTGCAGCCATTGTGTCAATCCATTTAGTTGAGGGTCTTCTTTTCTTTCATTGACCTGCCACTCTCCCAAACATGATGTCCTCTAGGAATTGGTCCCTTCTGACAACACATCCAAAATACATAAGATGTAGTCTAACTGTCCTTGCTTTCAAGGAGCACTCTGATTATACTTCTTCTAAGATGGATTTGTTGGGTCTTTTGGTAGTCCATGGTATATTCAATAGTCATCTCCAGCACCATAAGTCAAAAGCATCAATTCTTCTCCTGTCTCCCTTATTCAAAGTCCAGCTTTCACAAGTATATGATGTGACTGAAAAACAATGGCATGAAACAGGTGCACTCTGTCTTCATTGTGACATCTTTTCAACACTTTAAAGAGGTCTTTTGCAACAGATTTTCCCAACGTAATGTCTTTTGATTTCTTGACTCTTGCTTCCGTAGGTATTGATTGTAGAACCAAGTAAAACAAAATCTTAGACAACCTCAATCTTTTCTTCATTTATCATGAAGTTGCGTACTAACCCAGTTTCAAGGATTTTTGTTTTCTTGATGTTGAGGTACAATCCATGCTGAAGGCTATGTTCTTTGATCTTCATCAGTAAATGTTTCAAATCTTCTTCACTTTCAGCAAGCAAAGTTGTGTCATCTGCATAAATAAAGTTGTTAATGAGTTTTCCTCCAATCTCGAAGCCACATTCTTCTTCATAAAGTCTAGCTTCTCTGATTATTTGCTCAGCATAGAGATTGAATAGATACAGTGAAAGGATACGGGCCTTGAAGTGCACCTTTCCTGACTTTAAACCAATCAGTGTTTCCGAACAGAGACAGACCCAAATCCCTAATTTTATTTTATTTTTTTTGACAGGGTCTCACTGTGTAGCCCAGGGTGGCCACAAACTCACAATCGTCTTGCCTCAGTCTCCCATTGGAGATTGTGGTGATGTGCCACCATACCTAGCCACCAAACCCCCCATCTTGAATGAGGTCTCTTCCCTTCTTTTGGTGATTTCCGTCACCCTTTGAAAATCAATATGAAGAAGGATTTGATAAAAATCATTCACAATGAAGCATTGACATTGATGGCTTACAAGACTCAATGTACCTCTTTTATATATATTTACATTTAAATCAGGAGCATAGGAGTGGCTTCGTAATTGTGGCTTTTCAGAAATTAGGGTAAATAAAGGCAGGATCAGGATTTATATATGTGTATGTGTGCATACATGTGTGTATACACACACACACACACACACACACAAGATATGCAAGCAGAAGGGGGACAATCTGTGGGGAGAAAGGGGATCAGCAGGGGCTGGGAGGAGGGGGCCATAAGAGGGTACATGAGCAATGAACAATGATATGCATGTATGGAAATGTCATAATGAAACCCATTAAGTTGAACACTAACTTTAAAAATTACCAAGAATAAATGAAAAATAAAGTAAAATAATAAAAAACAAAAGGAAATTAGGGTGAAGAGTAAGGAAGACTTTGAATAGAGGGAGAGGGTAGAAGGCTTCCTTCTTGTCAGCTTTGTTTATATGATTCTCTTGGTGACTTAACTTGTAAAATGAACGTCAGACTCAAGGGCAGGAGGTGGAAATTTCTCTTAATTTTAAACAGACATAAACAGAGGTGATATCTTCCTATCTTAAAAAGAAGAAAATTAGTGACACACTCAATATAAGACTACCTTAAGAATCAGGGGATTTACACGTGAATCTTGGCTCTGCTAATGATACATCAATGATCTTGCACAAGTCCTTTCTGCCCTCTGAGCCTTGGTTTCCTCATCTGTACAATAAGAAGACTTATTACAGAGCCTCTAAGTTTGCAGCCAAAGCGGATAGTTTGTCATGCCATGAACAGGTACATGACCATAATGGTCGTAGGATAAATGACATCTTAATTTCTCCCTAATTATACACCTTCTTGGTAAAACAAAAAACTGCCAAAAGTGTAGTTATTGACTTTTAGGTGTGACTATTACTTTGAAAGTTTATAATTTTGCTTTTTTTATACTATTCTTTGTCAAGTTGGCTTTCTTAATGTATAGCAATCTGTTCCTTTGTGGGTTCAGAAAAACTTACCAAATAAACCTGGGTAAAGAAAAGAGATAATAAGCCAGGGATCATGGCATACACCTGTAATCCCAGGGACTCAGGGAAATGGCAAGTTCAAGGCCAGAAGCAGCCTGTGCCACTTAGTGAGACCTTGTCTCAAAATTAAAAAAAAAAAAAAAAAAAAAAACTTGGAGGGCTGGTGGTACAGCAGAGTGGTAGAGCCTAGCATGTGTGAGGTCCTGGATTCAACTCCTTGGTATGGGGTGGGGTTGGGGGGGGAGAGAGAGAGAGAGGAAAGAGAGAGAGAAGAAGAAAGGAGAGGGAGAGAAGAGGGACAGGAAGGGGAGGGAGAGGGAGAAGGTAATAAACTACCAGCTTGGATTGCTGTGACAGAGGCTAATAGGGAAGAAAAGCCAAATGTACATATCTACCAAATATGAATGGTTCCCCGCCCTGCACAGCTATGTGCTAAGGGCCAAGAGAGAGACAGAGGAAAGAAGGAAGGATAATTCTAGACAAGTATAATTGAGGAAAGAAAAGGTTTTTCAGGTCTTCAGAAGATGGCAAAGGTTCAATAGGCAGAAATGGGAGGCAAAGGGGTTGAAGCAGGAGGATCCTGAGTTTGAGGCCAAAGACAACCTGTGCAACTTGGGGAGACCCTGACTCAAAACTAAAAACTAAAGAAGAGGTCCTCAGTTTGCAGCTCAGTAGTGGAGAGCCCTGGGTTCGGTCATATCTAAAAAATACCTTCACAGCAAAACCCAGATTGATAGCTTACCAAAAAACTGAGCACCACGTCATGCCCAGGTGCCACTGACAATTTGACATATAAAATTAACCCTCACGAGGTATTTATCACAATACTTCCTATTCTATTTTTCTCCTCTCTCTCTCTCTCTCTCTCTCTCTCTCCCCCCCCCCATTCTCTCTGTCTCTCTCTCTTTGTTTTTTGAAAGAGGGTCTTGCTATATATCAAACTTGCAATTCTCCTGCCTCAGATTCCTGAGTGCTGGGATTACAGATATGCACAGCTACAGTACTTCCTTATCAGGAAAATAGAAAAAAAAATAAACCTCAAGGAGCACAACTACCACCAGGCCCTAGGGAACAACAATCTGCCTTCTATAAGTAGAGAAGTGCCCATGTGTTCCTTTCTCTTCTTCTTTCTCCACACTTGTCCTCTCTGGAAAGGTAACAGATTCATATCTTTTAAAAATATAATTATCAGTGTACAATTTCATCAAAGTTATTATTTTTTAACCTAAGGGTTAGCCTTAGCCTGCCCTTCTACACAGATGTTTATTAGCCTTCATAGAAGTCATGTTACCTTTATCTAATGTACTTGCAGTCCCTGTGGCTTGTGTTTGATGGAAGCAAATTTGTCTTAGTTTTCTGGAAAGGTTTCCTAGATGTCTTCCATTGAATGGGCATCCCTTTGCACAAAGACAATGTAATGTCAACATATACCTCATGACCAAGGCTTTCCAACTTCACTCTTGAGTGTCCTTGAACTCCTTGGGTAACTGCCTTTTGAGCTCAGTAATTTGCCTACATCTTCCTTGGATTGGATTGGCTTCCAATCACTCTGGCTCACCATGTGTTTTGAAGATGTAGAGATGGTGAGGGGATACTCTGTGAGCCCAGGCTCCCCACTCTTGTTCCAGCCAAAGAAACACCGTTTTGATCTGCTTTTGCATATTAGAGATCCATATTGAAATCATATTCCCATATTTCTTTTGAAAACATGGCTCTGTGTTTAAAAAAAAATTACACTACTACTTTAGGTGCCTTCACCAGTCCCTAGCATATTACCTTTGGTCTGTATGCTTCAAGAAACTTCAAGAAACTGAGGCAAAAGCAAAGAAAATTAATAGTGGCTAGATAACTAATATTATATATTCCCATTTAATGTTTACAATATCCCTTGAAGCTGTGTGTTACTATTTCCTTTAGAGGTGACATTTAACAAGATACAGTAATTTCCCATGTCAGAAAACTACAAAGTGGTAAAGCTAAGATTCAAACCTAGATTTGTCTAAAGCCTATGTCCTTTCTTTCTTTCTTTCTTTCTTTCTTTTTCCTTTTTCCTTTTTTTCTTCTTTATTTTCTTTTTTCTTTTTTTTTTTTTTCAGTACTATGGTGGGACCCAGGGCCTTGCACATGCTAGGCAAATACTCTGCCACTGAATTGCACCACAAGCCCCCTTTTAAAATTTTTTATCTTGATACAGGGTCTTTCTAAGTTGCACAGGCTGCCTCTGGCCTCAAACTTGCAATCCTCCTGTCTCAGCCTCCTGAGCTGCTGGGATTACAGATGTGTGCCACAGCACCCGACCAAAGCCCATGTTCTTTCTACTTTACCATACATCCTAACCTGTTCTTCAATAAGCTCTAGGAAAATCACTAACTCATATATCCAACCACTCATTCATTCATTCAAATAAAGGTTTATCTACTTATAATTTTACTTGACAAAATGGTTCAGTGCCTACTATGTGTCAGGTACTGTGCCACTTTTGATCTAGAAGGACTAACAGGGTCCCCTCACCTTCTGTTTGGAGACTCTTACAATAAAGTGCAGAAAGCCCTTCATGGGTTGATACCAAGAGGAAAGAATGCAAAAGGGGAACAGAGCAGAGTTCTCTGAGTAATTTCTGCATCAGGAAGAAAGCAGCCTTGGTACAAAGGAAAACCCCTGAAGTCCATGCTGAAGCCCTTTCGGTCTAGAGCACTGGTCGTAGCCACAGGGCTGGGCAATCGCAGGAGTGAACTGTTCAGGAATGCTGATGGAATGTACAGCTGACCCTCCCACATGGATGGACGTCCAACTTGGTACCTGACTCTGGCCACACCCCAGCACAACTGGGAAGCTTTTTCTCCTTTCTCAAAGACATTTTTTCACCCACAAATCCATCTGTGGAAAATAAAAAGAAGCACAAATGGGTAACTATGTATAAAGGCTCCAGGGCCCTCAGGAAAAGCATCCCTTGGCCAGGGAACTAAGGGAAAGTGGACATGAAGCTGCTTCTCCTCAATCTAGGAGGCCCTCACTGTGGGACTAGTCACCATTAGAACCTGCTTCCTGTGTCCCAAGGGTCTCTGTTGTTGTTGTTGTTGTTGTTGTTGTTGTTGTTGTTGTTGTTGTTAGGTGCTGTCAAGTTAGGTCTGACTCATAGCAACCCTATGTACAACAAAACAAAACATCCCAGACACTGTGCGATGCCTGGAGCTATGTCAGTGCTTCTCTGCTATCCGTAGGGTTTCAATGGCTGATTTTTTGGGGGGAGTGGGCTGCCAGATCATTCTCCCAAGCCTACAGCACCCGATATTCCCAGGCAGTCTTCCATCCAAGGACTAACCAGGGCCGACCCTGCTTAGCTTCCAAGATCTGATAAGATCAGAAGACAGGATGGGACTTAGGTATGTAAAGTAAAACCATAACCCAGTATCTCCTCCTTCCCAAAAATCCCCTGGTTATTATTCATTTCTTATGTTTGTAAACAATCTTTGTGATTACCAGCCACTTCTCCATCCATTACCTCTTTTGGTGATCACAACAATCCTATCAAACAAATTGTGTTCCACTCATTTTTCAAATGAGGAAGTAGACACTAAGAAGGTCAGTGCCCAGGGTTCTAGAGTAACTCGTGACAGGGCAAGACTAGGACTTGAATCCAGGTATTCTGATGCCAAGTCCAGTATGCTCACCATTAGACCACAGCCACTGAACTACACTGTGAGGTAGAGGAAGCCTACATTTGACTTCCTCTTGACCTTAGCATCTGCTTAAGGGATGCAGCAAACACCACTGGCTGAGGAAAGGCTATGAAGTGCTGACTCTCCCACTGACTTCACGTTGCATCCTTTATTTCCAGGAATTCTGGCCTCAGGGAGTAGGTAGGAGAGCTGTGGATTTGGGACAGCATCTAAACAGGTTTTCTGGAAAACAATATGGGGTAGCGCTGGGTTTGGGGAAAATGTTTATATCTCAGTATAGTATAAAAGGGCTGAGGAGAAAGAAACCTGGAGAAGTGAGTGAAGGAAGGCCTAGTGTTTCTGGCTTTTGCAAAGACAGAATCTCATGAGCAGGGAAAGTATATTCATCTCTCTGTTTTCAGAGTTGTAAGGAACTAAGCCAGGTGTGTGGTTTTTTGTTTTTTGTTTGTTTGTTTGTTTGTTTGTTTCCTACTAAAAGCATTAGCAGTATGGCAGGGCTTTGCAAACTGCAGTATTTAATAAATGCTCTGGAGCCAGGCAGACCTGGGTTTGAATCTCAGCTCCTGCACATTGTAGCTATGTGACCTTGGGCAAGTGAATCTCTCTAAGCCTCCTTTTCCTCATGTTCAAAAGAAAACGGATTCTCCCCCTAGATTCTTAAGGAATACAGACCTGCTGACACTGTGGTTTAACCCAGTGACACTCATTTCAACTCCTGTCCTGCAAAGCTGTAAGGTAATGCATTGGTCTGTGATCATTTCTTACAGCATCAATAGGCAAAAAAAAACATGGATTTTTGGTAAAAACAGCTATTTCTCAGGTCTGTTGAGAAAATGAACAGAAAGTGCCTAATGTAGTACTGAGAGCATCGTGGTTGCCCTGCTCATTGGAAGCAAGAATGGCCAGACTACGTCTTACATATTTCGGACATGTAGTCAGGAGAGACCAATCTCTGGAGAAAGACATCATGTTTGGGAGAGTGGCAGGTCAATGAAAAAAAAGAAAAACCTTCCACCAGATGGATTGACACAGTGACTGTAACAATGGTCTTAAGCATAAATAAGATCATATGCCTAGCACAGAATCGGAAAATATTTTGATCTGCTATGCATAGGGTCACCTGCAGCCATAGCCCTATGGAATCTGATCCCGGCAGATCTCGGAAGCTAAGCAGGGCCGGGCCTGGTTAGTACCTGGATGGGAGACCACCTGGGAACACCAGGTGCTGCAGGCTTGGGAGAAGGACTTGGCAACCCCCTCCCAAAAATCAATCTGCCATTGAAAACCCTATGCACAGCAGAGAAGCACTGACAATAGTGTTTCCCCTGTTGTACAGAGGGTCGCTATGAGTCGGATACCGACTCGACGGCACCTAACAATAACAACAACATACATAGAGTCGCTATGAGTCAGACTGGACTTGACAGCACCTAACAACAACAACATGTGACACTGATGGCAGCAGCCTAAGAGAAAAGAAGAGAAAAAATTTAGTAGGCAGCAAGTTCAGAATATCTTGTGCATCATTGTGTTTCTGCCTTCCATAAGCCAGCCTACAGCTGGGCTGCCTCCCTGGCATTTCCTACCACGTCCCTGTCTAGGTATCTTTTGTACTTTTCTTGCTCAAACCAGGCTCTGTCTACCTCCTTCCTTCTCTTCTCCCACTATGGTCTGCATTTTTCCACCCTAATTCTGATTCTTAGAATTCTCCCATGGAATATTCACTTGCTTTTTCCCCTTTTAAAAACTCTGTGTGGCAGTCATCTTTGGAAAAGCATGCATTTTATGGGATATAATTGAGTCACTGGGGCTGGGGTTTAGCTCAGTTGTTAGAGCACTTGTGTCATGTGCTCTGAAGCCCTAAGTTCAATCCCCAGTACCACAAAAATGGGAGAAAAACCTGGCAGCCCACTCCCCAAATAATCAGCCATTGAAAACCCTATGGACAGCAGAGCAGTGCTGTCATATATAGTGCCTCTTTTGTTCTATTGTACATAGGGTCGCTATGAATTGGACCTGACTTGACATCACCTAACAGCAACACAAACTGAGTCACTGGGACCAAATCCCTTGCTCAGGGTCCCTTCAGCTCCTTTCCAGACTAAAAAAGGCCCAACATTGGCCTACATAATCCCTTCTTTTCCTCCATTCCTCTCCCACTTTCCCCCTTTTTATTATACTGCATATAGTTAATTTTGCTTTAAATCTATATTGCTATAATAACACTTGAAACTGCTTAAAAGAAGAAATTGTCTCCTTTCTATTCTTTGAACCCAGCTAATCACTAGGAGAAGGTTGCTACCTGACAATTGAGTGCATAATCAGTACAATGCAGGTCGGTAATGGTGCTGAACTTTGCCTCTCCAGATAGTTGCCCTTTACTCTCTGTACTTCTGTTATCTGAACTTCTATCTTTCACAGCCTATTTATTTGTGCATATAGTTTAGAAAGTAACCCAACTGGTCAGGGTTAATGCCTGTACATACCAGTAATGAACTTGACAATGCAACTGATCTGGCTACATGAGTTAGATTCTCCCTGGGGTCGGGGATAGTGTATGCATTGAGTCTTTCCAGGTAGTAAGGTGCCACTCTGTCTAACATGTATCAATCACTGGGAGGAAATAAATAGCATTTCTAAGCAGAAATCCACAGAGGGATCATTTAACAGTGGCCCAGATTTCTCAATTCCTTCATCAGACACTGATGGAGTGCCCACCATGTGCCAAATTCTGAGCTGAAAACACTCATAGATTTTTAATCCTTAAATTCCCACAGCTTACCAGGTAAATAGAAAAGGGAGAATATTTATAGATGTTTAAATCACTTAGAAGTTTATTAATACATATGTTATAGTACAACAATGGAGTTAAAATTTGGCAAGGCCTGAGTCAAATAAAAGGCTTTCCTCCTTCTGATCTCCTCCACACACCAGGAGTTCAGCCAAACTGACTAATTCACTATCTCGTGGGCACCTTGCTCCTGTCTCTACTCCCTAATTTTCCATTTCTCTTTCTCTGGTATGTTGCCCATCACAGCCTTACCTCTATTCTACTGATCAAAGCCACACACATCCTGCAAGGCTTATATCTTCCCCCTCAGAGCTCCCACAGTATTTAGTGTCTCACTACATGCATTATAACTACTTGGGAACATTTCTTTCCTACTAAAGCACAAAATCCTAGAATACAATGATCTCCCTTATGTATCTTTGCCTCAAAATGCTAATTGTATCATTTAATTTTTTTATTTAAAGTATAAATGTGTGAGTTTATTTGTTAATTAATTTAATCATTAAAATGTTAAGAGATATGTGTAGCGTTTCTCAAGTTATTTCAAATGCAGAAGCCAAAGTGATTGACCCAAACACTTAACCTTGTGCTCCTTTCAGAGACTCCTCAGGGAGGTAAGAGACCCAATGTCCACTGCATCTACCACAAAACCTTGTAAATGGTTTCTGGGAACCAGCGTGGGCTGCAGGGAAGTGCTTGAGCCCTGGAGTCACAGACAAAGGACATTAGCCCAATACTGCCATTGCAACTAGTGTGACACCAGGAATTTAATTTACCAATTTAAGCTTTGGTTTCCTGACCTTCAAAACAGAACATCTCCTCTCTTTCTTTTTCTACTTAATTGCATTATAAGAATTAGATGTGTGTGTGTGAAGTTCCTAGTAGAGTCGCACAAAGAAGGAACTAAGTGTCTGTCCCTCTCTTCTGTCCATTCTCTCTGATGTCACAGAGGTCTTTGTTATTTGCCAACTATTTTTTGAAGATAACAAAATATTCCAAAAATCATGATGTTTAATAGCAGTCCACATTCCATATGGGGCCCAACTACCAACTCTCTATTTTCTTTACTCTATGGGCTTCAATTTGCCTTGACCAAGGGTGCAGCGACTACACCAGGGACGCTCAATGTGTGTCAGCCCCGCCCAGTTATCACCACCTCAAGTCTGCTCTTCATGCCCTTATTGACCTTGGAGGACCTCAGTTCATCTCTCAGAAGTATGCATATGGTATGGTATACTCTATACCTTAAAGGACTCCTAAAAGGCACTGATCAGACTGTGGAAACCTTTGTTTCTTCTTTTTAATAAAATGACTGTGATTACCAAGCTCAGTAATCAAATTTCCAACATTACTGAAAGATTGTATGACCTTGGCTCAGATGCACTGGGACACAAAAAGACAACATCATGATTTAATCATGTCATGGAAATTGTATGAGTACTTGTCACCTGCTCCTATTAAATTGTAATGTTCTCAACTATATCTTCAGCTTGTGTGAAATCTTGAAGATGGCCAAAGACAATTCCGCTGTTCGTTGTTTCCAGAGCCTACTGATTTTTGGAAATGTGATTGTTGGTGTAAGTAATGAGTATTTTCCAGAAAATTCTGCTCTTCCTTTAGCATGACTTTAGATTAGTCAAAGGTGACAGTTTAAAGGAAAATAATGATATAATTACTGATTCTCTAATTATTTTCTTCATTTTTAGAAATGTGGTAGTAAATTTGTAGCTAGAATTTAACTGTATAAATAATTGCATGTAATTATGTAATATGTCAGAAGACTGTGGTTGAAAAAAATTATACCTCCATTCCAACTTTAAAACAATCTTAGGAGTCATAATCTTAGTGCTCATGTCCACCATAATCAGTGTCCAAAACATACCTACCACATACACACTTTAGTGCTTCTTTCCCATTTTACCATGGCTTGATTTGTGGACTCTGCTATTAAGGTTATTAAGACAGATGTTTGAATCTTCTTATTCTCCTAATAGAGAGGCTAGTAACAGGATATGAGAGAGGCTCAGGGGCCAAGCTGTGTAGGAAGGGAGCAGGGGAAGAGCACTTGTTTGGGAATCAAGAGAACTTGACTCAGCTCTGCCTCTGATCTCCTGTGTGGTTCTGGACAAGTCATCATCTTTCAGGGCCAGGATTCTTCATCCATGAAATGTAGGTACTGGGAAGATAACCACTAAGCTTCCAGCTCTCACTGTAACTAAACCAGAACCGCTTCAAATATCACACTCCAGGAATGTGGGTAATGAGGCAGAGTGGGTAGTGTTGGGGGGATAACTTCCATACAAAAGGGTACCATCTGAGTGGTTCATGTCCTAAGGACTTTATGGATCATCTGAAATTGTCTGGGTCTTTTCCCAAATAACAATAAGACAAAGTGACATCTGGAAGAAGATATCCAAGGAAGAAGGCATATGGAAGAAGGTAGCAGGATGAAAACAGCTATTTGATTTCCTGACAATGAAGAGTTTAAGTCAGTTGCATAATCCCTGTGCAGGGAAGCGATCCACCCCATGCCCATCCCACCCTCATCTTCTTTCCCAGTGCTGTGCTCCTGGCCCCTGGCCTGACATGACTCCTCTTGGCTTGCTCCCAGATGTGCGGTATTGCTCTGACTGCGGAGTGCATCTTCTTTGTATCCGACCAACACAGCCTCTACCCCCTGCTTGAAGCCACCAACAATGATGACATCTATGGGGCTGCCTGGATCGGCATGTTTGTTGGCATCTGCCTCTTCTGCCTCTCTGTTCTAGGCATCGTAGGCATCATGAAGTCCAGCAGGAAAATTCTTCTGGCGGTAAGACTTTCAACTCTCTACTCTTGTTTCCCTGGACCATCTTTGATGGGTTTCTTCTTCACTGAGCACAATGCTTTGATTTTCAGTGGGATGGGTGGGAGCAGAAAATTCCAGATGAGAGTGAGAAATCAGGGAGACTCTCTGCAGTGAGACCATGGGGACAAGGATTCCCTCACTATTGAAAGTCCAAATGTTCCTTGTACAGAGAACCCAAAGGGGAGCTACCTGGAAGTGACCCACTTGAGTATTTTCCAGGTCTGTGCTTCTCCAGCTGGTATCTGCAATGTGCCCAATAGGTACAGCCAGGAATTATATAAGCCAAAGAACAGACACAGTGAGAACTGGTTAGATTTTTCACTTGACAATAACTAGTTTTAAATATTATTTTAATATTAATCAGACATTGATACATTAGGATATAAAATACAAAGTAGGCATGAATTTTTCAGAGAAAGCATGAGACTTTTCAAAGAATTTTGATGGGTTTTGTACAATGGCCTGCACCTCCTACATTCTCATTCACTTTGCTGTACAGGAATCCTAGAAAACCTTGAGAAGCACCCCTGTGAGTGGCCTTTCACTCCCACCTGCCTGTGGTGGGCCTGCCTCTGGCCCAAACCATAGCCAGCAAGATCATGCCCTACCTTCATAGATGGAGAAACCCCTTATCTTGGGCCTAGACCTCTACTCCCTGCCCCTGTCCCCAGGGCAGCAGTTCCTTGCATTATGAGAGGACTAAACACACACACACACACACACACCCTTCCTGCCCCTGAAAGAACTCTCCTATCCAATGCTGCAGGACCTGAGTTCTGCTTTTATAGAACGAGTTCAGCAACTTAAGGGGATCCTTGGTTTACTTTCTTCTGAGCTAACCATTATCCTGGTACCCAAGGAATGAGGAACATTTACCTTCTCTGTTTCTTTCGTGAGAGGTAGTTCCAAGGCAAATATACCCACTTGGGGAGGGTGGACAAAGGAACTCAGGGAAAAGGCAGCAGAGAGGCAGGTGTCCCTAAAGGCACCCTTCACCTGCATCCCAGGCATACTTTGGATCAGCTCAGTGTGTGCCTGATGGCCAGGAGAACCAACCTGGGGGGAAAAGAGGAATGCCACCCCCTCCACAGGGCTGAAGGAGGAACACCTGGACCCACCCATGCCTGTCAGAGAGGAGCAAGGCAGTAGCCCACACAGGAAAGACTGCTATGGAGCCTCAGGAGGCCTCCTGACTCTGCAGCCAGTACTTTTTCCTGGCCAAGTAGTTAGGGTAGCAAAGGGTCCTGCTCAGAGAGCCTCCTACTTCCAAAGTGCAGAGACAGTTTCCCCTGTTCTCCCCTCAACTCTGACCACAGTGCCTCTTCCCAAAAAGGACACAAGGCTGAAGAAGGCAACGTAAACTCCTACAGTTTTCACCCAGATTCGGGTATTTGGATATCCTGCTACTCAGAATACTTTCCAGCCAGAAATAGAGGCAGTGTCATATGGAGGCATTATGTGAACCCATGGGCATGCCACCTGTGTACCCCCAGCACAGACACAACAACATAAACACCACACAGTAAGCTCTGTTTCACTCCCCCAAGCTGACAGGACTAGAACAAGGGGGTTGTGAAAGGAAACGCAAAATCACTGTGTGTCTAGAGGCTTCCTGCCCCTCTGATGACACTGGACATTGGCCAGGATGTACACAAGGTGTCAAACATGCTCTGGCTCAGCTTTTTCTGACTTCTGTGAATCTAAATTTTCAGTAAACCATAAAGAAAATTTCTCCCAGGTGTTGTTGTTATTGTTGTTGTTGTTAGGTGCCGTTGAGTCAGTGTCCAATTCAAAGCGACCCTACGTGCGGTAGGGGAAAAACTATTGTTAGTGCTTCTCTGCCATTCATAGGGTTTTCAATGGCTGCTTGGGTTTTGGGAGTGGGTTGCTGAGTCCGTCTCCCAAGCGTACAGCACCTGGTGTTCCCAGGCGATCTCCCATCCAAGTACTAACCAGGCCTGAGCGTGCTTAACTTCTGAGATCTGACAGGATCAGAAGCCACAGTGGTAGAGCTGCAGGCTCTCCCAGGCAGAGGGAGTTTATAAGGCACCTAACAACAACAACAACATTATCTATGATATGCTAAGACTCTCTTGCCTGTCACTGAGCATGCTCACATGTGTACACGTGCGTGCCCACACAGACACATACACAGAGAGAGAGAGAACAAATCAATCCATTGTTTTGTAGTTGCTTTCCCCAGTTAAAATAGAAATTCAGGATATTAGATGAGAAAACTCTGTGTTCAATGGCCATTCATCCTCCAAAAAAGAACAAGATTGAGCTGACCAGCACCAAACCTTATTTCCAGCATCTATCACCAAGCCCCACTCCCAGCAGCTGATCAAAGCACGTTTGTGGAATAACCCCATGACTGGTTGGGTGATTATATTTTGATGACTGTGCCAAAAACTTGCAGCAGTCCCTTAGAGAAGTCTCTCTTTAGGGATAATTACAATTCTGTTTCCTCATTTGTTTCCTTTCCAGTACTTCATTCTGATGTTCATAGTATATGGCTTTGAAGTGGCGTCTTGTATCACGGCTGCAACACAACGAGACTTTGTGAGTATCCTCCCAAAAAACTCAGGGCAAGAGTGATAATGTTAGTCACCATTACTGTGGTAATATAATAACAGGCATGTTTTAATCCCTTACCATGTCCCAAGCATACTAATATGCACACTGATAATACATACACAGTTTAACTTAATACTCATAAAACTGAGAAATAGGAAGTATCACTGTCATTTTAGAAATGAAAAAAACAAAACATAAAAAGGCAAAGTAATTTGGCTAAAGCCATTCTGCTAGCAAGTAAAAGAGCGAGAATTCTGAGCCCAGGCATCTGAAGCCCAAGGTCCCAGCTGGTAACTCCTGTGCTGGTCACCATCATGGCCATGGCCTCCCAGAGGGATGAGCCCCACCCAACCTCAGCTAGGACTCACTCTCAATTCAGTATCTTTCTTGCTCTCTTTTCACTGTTTCCCTAATCTATACCAGTCTACAATATCTGTCCACCCTGCTCATACAGTGATTTTTTTGAAGATGGGGGTCTCCTACCCACATGAGGACCTCAGCCAAACCAAAGCAGCCTCAGCCAATTGTACTTGGTGCCTCTGACCATAGCTTCTCTCCAAGAGAATGTTCAGTGTCCTCAGCAACAAGCTGAGAAAAATACTTTCCCTTTCTTAGGGATTAGTGTGCTAACTCCCCTCTTGCTTTGCCTCCTCCCCGATAGTTCACACCCAACCTCTTCCTGAAGCAGATGTTGGTCAGGTACCAAAACAATAGCCCTCCGACCAATGATGACCAATGGAAAAACAATGGAGTCACCAAAACGTGGGACAGGCTCATGCTCCAGGTAAGGCATGTAGTTCTGAGGCAATGCCATTTCCTGTCTAAACCAATAATGAGGGGGACTGCAAGGGAACAGAGTAAATGCCTCAGAGGGATTTCCTTCAGAGAGAGGCTTGCTACAGGCAAAGTCATCCATGCTTCTTAACTACTGGGGATGGGGGTGGGGAGGGTGTTATACATATCAGCCAATAGGACCCCAAACCTATATTTTATTTTAAGCCATAATGTTGATTAGCTTGCTTTTATAGGGGGTAGATTAAAGAAATTTATAAAAATCATACATTCTGCCTCTTAGAACTCAGGTCTCACTTACATTGAAAGAAAACTGTTATCTTCTTTCTCCCACAGTGAACTTGAATGGCAGTTACTGCCTGTGTTACCTTTTTGGTATCTTTTTATATCTCTTATGAGCTATTTCTCCTAAGGATTAGGGGATATGACTTGATTTGACCAATTTTTTCTAGCTAGTGATCATACTGTTACCAGAAATTTGTAGGGAGCAGAGAGTAGCAGGTTCTGAGCATAGATCTGGAATCTGGCAGCAAAATCCTAGTCTGGTCCTTGTATCCAGCATATAAAAGAATTTATACCTGACACAAAAGTTATAATAGAGAGCACAGAACAGGTTTATTAAAGATAGTACACCTTTAAGGAATGATTACATGGAAAACTGAGACATGTAGAGAGGCTTAGGTAAATCTGGAAAGTGAATTGGGAAAACTTGAATTCCCTTGGTGACTCCATATAAGGAATTTTCTGTTCCCCAGGGAAAGGTAAAGAAGCCAGAGAATAGATGAATTAATTGGGCTTTTAGAGGGAAAAGTACCTTAGACAGAGAAGATGGCAGGCTTGAGAGAAGGGAGAGGCATGCACGTGGTTACCAGAGAAAGAACAAAAGAGAAGAGAAAAGACCAAGCAGAGAGGAAAGAAGGAAAAAGAGAGGAGTGGGCGCATGTTCCTCCTAGTTTTATTCAAACTAGGGTATGCCCAGTGTGACATCGGCCCTGGTTGCCCAGCTCTGGGTGCCTAGTGAGATCTTTGTTTTGTAGATGGCCCAATGGCTTGGATAGGGTGTGGGAACCATTTAAATGTCCTTTCCGGCTTCTTCATCATGGCAGAAAGGCAGGAGACATTTCAATCCCTTTTACCTCCAATGTCACTTGCTAAACTTGGGGCTAAGGTTTAGCACAGTTGGTAGATTGCTATTCCGCACTCTCTGAGGACCCAGTTAAATCCTCAGCACCATAAAAACAGGAGAAGGACGTGACAATCCACTCCCAAAGCAATCCCTGATAAAACAATCAGCAATTGAAAACCCTATGAGGATCACCGTGTGAGTCAGATGGACTCAATGGCACCTAACACCACCAATGCCTAAGCTATCCTGCCTATCAGTACCATATATCCTAGTTTACCTAAAGTGCTATCAGAACTCCAAGTCTAGCAGGGCACGGTGGCACATACCTGTAATCCCAGAGACTCAAGAGACAGGCAGGAGGATCACAAGTTCGAGCCCAGAAGCAGTCTGCGTAATGTAGTGAAACCCTGACTCAAAAAGTTAAAAAAAAAAAAAAAATTGGGCTGAGGGTGCAGCTCAGTGGTACAGCATTTGCAAAGCATGCAAGCATGAGGCCCTGAGTTCAACCCCCAGTACCACGCAAGAAAGAAAGAAAGAAAGAAAGAAAGAAAGAAAGAAAGAACTCCAAGTCTTCCAGAATACCACCCCCATATCACCCTATGCATATAAACTGGTATCTTCTACACAACCCCTAATGTGAGCCAACTCTTCACTGGCCCCTGATCCCACTTCCTAGCCCACCACTAGCTTTTCACAGTCTGTCATCAGTTACCCCCTAGCAGGCCCCACTTCCTTCACTAGGAACTTGGATGTCTCCTGGTGACCCTGCCTGTCCTTCCCCTCTCATTTTCCTCAGGTCCCTCCTGAACCACAGGACCTGGAAATTGTCTAGATGTCCTCCTTGCTCCCCTTGGCTGCCATTCTATTTCCTCCCTTCATCCTTCTTCCTTCAAACTCTTGAAGTTCATGCCATCAATCTATATCACCAATCATCTCTCTTTATTGTATTTGTCAGCCACCCTCCATTCAGTCATCCCCCAGCCTTCATTAGGGATTTCAGTATCTCACTCCCTATCCACTCTTTACTCAGATGCCTGTCATCCTGCCTAGGATGAGACTTCAATATCTCCATGGATGTCTCAGAGAACTTCTGGTCTCTCAGTACTTTGTCTTACTCCATTCCAAGATTTCTCCTCCACCTCACCTAAGCTTCCCTCTTCCATGGCCACAACCAGCATATCATCACCAATAACCAGGCCATCAAAGAAATCCCACTCTCTGACCACTGCCTTCTATAATTTCTTTCATTTACTCTAACATCCCCAACCTAATAATTTTACCTCATTAAGACCTCAGGTGGCCATTGTTTCACTTCCCATCACCCTTTTCAGGTTCTCTCTCTTTTCCTACCATCACCCCTTTATCAGCCTTTACTATATTAACTGTCTCTATTCATCAGTCTTACCTAACCAATCCCTACTGTGGTTTCTTTCTTTTTTCTTTTTTTTTTTTTTTCACAGTACTGGAGGGCTGAACCCAGGGCCTCACATATACTCTGCAAGTGCTCTACCACTGAGCTGCACTCCCGATTCTTTTTTTTATTTTTGATCTTGAGACAAGGTCTCGCTAAATTATGTGGGCTACCTGGGGCCTCGAACATGTGATCCTCCTGCCTCAGCCGCCAGAGTCACCTGGTACTACTGTGGTTTAGTACAATTTTTTTACCCACTCCTGACCTACATACACCGTAAGAGCTAAACATTGCTGGGAAAAGTCATACAACCATGCTAATTTAAATTTAAATTTATGACTATAAAGCTTGAATGGGCATTCTATATTTCCTAGTGTATTTTCCCAGGAAATTTACTTCCTACTATTTCACATATTTTCCCCTCTTCACATCTGTAAAATCTCTCTTCATCCTCACTCTCAGGTTACGATCTTACCTCAGATTTTATTAAGAATATAGAAGCAGTCAGACAAGAACCATCTCACCTTTAAACCACCAAATCTGCCTGTCTACATTTATCTGCTCCTGTGTACAAACCTTCTCTCTGTTTCTCTCTGTCTCCAGTACTGAGGGCTTGGACCCAGGACCTTTGACATGCTAGGCAAGTGCTCTACAACTGAGCTGTACCCCCAACCCCCTTTTTATTTTTCATTTTGAGGTAAGGTCTTGCAAAGTTGCACAGGCTGCCCATGCCTTGAACTTATGATCCTCCTGCCTCAGCCTCCCGGGTTACTAGGATTACAGGCATGCACTATGGTGCCCAGAAATTTTCATTATTATGAATATCCATCTCTCGTCCAAGTCCTTAGCTTCTGCCCTGCACTCTATCTCCTTTGCCCCAATAGTCTTTCCTGCTCTGATCTGCTCATCAGTCTCCCCCTCATTCCAGCCTGCAGGAACACCATAAACTTCGTTTGCAAAGAACTCTTGTCCAATATTAGCCCACTATTCTATTCCAATACTGTTCTATTTCATGGCAAATCTCAAGAGTTACCTGTACTTGCTGTTTCAATTCTCACACCTCTCATCTGCTTTCATCCAACAGTAATTGGCTTCTGACCCCGCCACTGAAATGATCCCCATCACAGTTACCAAATACCTCCGTCCTGCTGAACCCAGTGGTTGAGTTCCCATCCTTAACTTACTTGGCATCCTTTATCACACCAGTTGCTCCTTCTTAGTCACCTTTGCTAGGTTTTACCCCCCTTTTCCCAACTCACTGTTGGAGTGCTATCAAGCTCAATTCTCAACCTTTAACTCTTCTGTATCCCTACTTAAGTCCTAGTCTGAAATAAGCCTGGATCAAACCTAATCATTTTTCCATAGAATGCTCAGATCAAAACACAAATGATTATTTTTTCTGGTTAGATAGTTCCTATAATTCAAGGACAAAAATGGATATCCTTTAAAGATGGTTTTTATCATCAAGTTTGCTTAGATATATTTATTCTAAAAGTTAAGAAACACCTATAGCTTCCTCCCTTGAAACATTTCAGCAGAATTTACAATAAGGAAGGAAAGTAACATAACTTTTTTTATCCTCTATCTTCAATTCTACCCTGAGTGTAAGAATATCAGTTATGTGTCAATTGATCTTTTTCTCTGTAGAGACATAGCTGTATGCTGCCAGGTTTTACATTCTTTTCCAGTGTATTTTCTACTTTTTTTTTTTTTGTGTGTGGTCCTGGGGGTTGAACCCAGGGCCTCGCGCCTGCATGCTCTGCAAGTGCTGGACCACTGAACTGCACTCCCAGCCCATTTTTTTACTGTTTTTGAGACAGGGTCTTGCTAAATTACACAGACTGCCTCTGGTCTTGAACTTGAGATCCTCCTGCCTCCACCTCCCAAGCCACTAGGATTACAGGTGTGAGCCACCGCGCCCGGCTATTTTCTACTTTTATAAAAATAACACACAGTTACTCTAGAAAAATGTTTAAAGTAAGGAAAAGTAAAACAAGAAGAATTTTTTTTTTCAGTACTGGGGATTGAACCCAGGGCCTTGCACTTGCATGCTTTGCAAGTGCTGTACCACTGAGCTGCACCCCTAGCCCATTTTTTTAATTTTTTGTTTTTGAGACAGGGTCTCACTAAATTATACAAACTGCCTCTGGTCTTGAACTTGCAATCCTCCTACCTCCACCTCCCGAGCTGCTGGGATTACAGGCATGCGCCACCATGCCTAGCCCAATTGCTCAATTTCTTTACCACTAATTTTTTTATTTTCTGAGTTTGTATTTCCTCATATGTAATGTTAGATTAATTATACTTCTTATACATTGTTGTATCAAGATATTAGTATTAACAATAATTAACATGTATTAAAGGCTTACTTTGAGCCAGGAGCTATATCAAGCACATAAACTATATTAACTCATTTGGTCCTCACAAGACTCTGTTAAGGTTGGTGCTATATTTATCCCAATTTTCCAGTTAAGGAAAGTGAGGCTTAGAGAGTTTAAGTTAAATGCCAGGGCTAAAGTGCTCATTACTGGCTAAAGTGATACATGTGAAAAATATTTTGCAAACTCTAAAATGTAAATTATCAATGCCTTCAGCTTTAGCTTGGGAATTTTCTAATAAACATGAGATATAGTATACTTTCTCTATCTTCTCTAGAAAATCTCAGTTGCTACACTCATGTTTCTAGGAAGGACCATGAAAGAGAATTTTGTATTTCTTTTCCACTGACAGGATCATTGCTGTGGTGTAAATGGTCCATCAGACTGGCAAAAATACACGTCTGCCTTCCGGACTGAGAATAATGATGCTGACTATCCCTGGCCTCGGCAGTGCTGTGTTATGAACAATCTTAAAGAACCACTCAACCTGGAGGCTTGCAAACTAGGAGTACCTGGTTATTATCATAATCAAGTGAGTCCTCTCCCCTCCCAAGACCTGCCAGAGAGTTATGATCTTAATCAGGAAAATAACAGTCAACTGTAATCACCTCTGAGTAAGGAATTCTGCATCTTTTGTCCTATACCTCATGTTAATTCTCTGTTAGTAAACTGTGACTGCTAACCTAGAACTGATGTGGGAAAGTTTACATTTTAATAAAATTAACAAAACATGAGAATTGCAGAAGCAAAATCCAACTTAAATGATATGTGTAGTGTCTAGACTTGGGTTAAAAAATATTTACATTAAACAAAGATTTGCAACATCATGTTGTTGTTGTTGTTAGGTGCCGTTGAGTCCGTATCCGACTCATAGCGACCCTCTGTACAACAGGGGAAACACTATTGTCAGTGCTTCTCTGCTGTTCATTGGGTTTTCAATGGCAGATTGATTTTTTTGGGAGGGGGTTGCCAGGTCCTTCTCCCAAGCCTACAGCTTCTGGTGTTCCCAGGCGGTCTCCCATCCAGGTACTAACCAGGCCCGACCCTAGCAAAATGTAAATTGGAAAGGATGATATGCAAAAAGAATGTTTTATCAGTTCCTAAGCAGTGGTAATCACAGTTAAGTATAATTGCAGTAAGTCTAAATCCACATTCCTTTTTCCATGGTAATGTTGTTGTTGTTGTTAGGTGCCATTGAGTCGGTCCAACTCATAACGACCCTATATACAACAGGACGAAACACTCTCCAACACTGTGCCATGCCAGGCACTATTGTCAGTTCTTCTCTGCTATTCATAGGGTTTTCAATGGCTGATTGCTTTTTGGGAGTGAGCTGCCGAATTCTTCTCCCAAGCCTACAGCACCTGGTGTTCCTAGGCAATCTCCCATCCAAGTACTAACCAGGCCCAACTCTGCTTAGTTTCTAAGATCTGACGGAATTGGATGTCAGGGTAGTACAGTTGTAGACATGGTAATGTAGGACAGTGTTAATACAATATTAATTAAGTTGGTAGTTTCCGTTGAAGATGGTTTTCATACAGATGGTTTTTGAAATAGTGTTTCCAGGCTGATCAAGATGATTTGATGATAATTGCAAAACATTTACTGAGTTCTTACCAAATGCCAGATGCTCTTCCAAGTGCCATACCTATACTAATCCCTCTGATGCTCAAAAGTTGGTGCCTATATGATCCTTATTTTATAGATGAGAAACTGAGATATAAAGATGCTAATCAGTACCTTGCCCGAGGTCACACAGTTAGTAAATGGTAGCCAGACTTCAGGGCTGGAGTTTAGCTCAGTTGGTAGATCACTTGTTCTACACACTCTGAGGCCCTGGGTTCAATCCCCAGCCATGCAAAAAATGGGAGAAGGACCTGGCAGCCCACTCCTGAAACAATCCAGAAATAGTCAGCCATTGAGAACCCTATGAATAGCAGAGAAGTACTGACATGGTGCTGGGCATGGCACAGTGTTGGGGAATGTTTCATTCTGTTGTATGCCGGGTTCCTATGAGTCAGACCCAACTCCACAGCACCTAACAACAACAGCCTCCAAACTGGAGATATTTGGCTCCAGAACACAGACACCAAGTCCAAATGGTGAGCATTCCCACATACTGGTATCAAGTATCTGCCAACACACTGAAACGCTGTGTGCTGTTTTGAGTTATCCCTTTGAGGAAACCGAGATGGCTGCCAGTTTATTAAATAATTGAAAAGCATCAGGCTTTTTAGTATGGGAGTAAATGCTACAAACTGCACATTTGGAGTGACAGATACCACACTGCTGACCATCACACCATTCCCCACAGGGCACCCAGACTAAGGCTAATGCCAGACCAGTCCAGAAAGGACTTAGGAGTGATATAGATGATTTTGCAGCAGTGTTCAGAACAATACTCATTTAGCTTTATAACAACATTGTTCTGGTATTAATCAATTATATTCAGACTTATAAAAATTAAATTTGTTGCTTATAATCACAGTACAAAATATAACTATCATTTTCACAACTAATAAAATGTTTTCCATGTTTCAACATTGCAACTGGCTCGTACAAACCAATCTTAATTGGATTGTAACTATATATGAATTGTATCACCTCTGAAAAAGACAAAAAGGATGCTTGCCTTCAGATCAGTTTATTTCACAGCAATGCTTTTTCCCCTAGCACATATAACATTCTAACATGACATATAACCATATAACATGAGAACAAACCTAAAACCACTTATTTTCTCAAGTTCAGATAGACAAGATTTGAAGGAAAGATAAAAGCTCTCTCCTCCCACTATCTCAGGATCACCACATCACTTGGACAGCCCTTCTAACACCCTCTTTTTCAGTTTCTTGGCTTTATCTGTCTTTAACGTCTCCTACCACCTCTACCACCTACCAGCTGTACCACAACCACAGACCATCACTGTTCAGCCCTGCTCCCCCACCAAAGTCCTGAGTTTTGAAATTTCTCCCTCTGTCCCTGATTCCCTCTGGTCCTACTTCCTCAAACCCCCTCATTCTTCACCCTCAATATCATCACTTATCTATTAATCCTTTTTAATTTTCCCCATACTAATCTCCCATATTCCCACATCCCATTCTTTGACATACAGAGAATTCCTGTAACTCCTGCTAATTCCCCTCCACCAATCCTTTGCCACAAAGAAAATGGGCCACCCCAATACCTACTATACTTTGGTCCTGTTTTTGTATTCATTACCCCAAACTGTGCTGTATTTGTTCACAAGTTTATTGTTTCTCTGATCCTCCTTAAGGGCTATGTTTCACTTAATTCTGTATCCTCAGTACCTACCATAATGCCTGGTACAAAGCACACAGTCAATAAATGTTTGGTGGGTGGGCAGAGGAAGAAGTGACTGACTCTTACATCCATGTGGTAGCTTTTCAAGATCTATAATGCACAAATGTGTTGCGACAGCCATGAAAAATATCAAAAACAGGAAAGGCCTCAAAGTGTGGTAATGGTGGAAATAATCCAGAAGTTCACATTGATGATATGCAAATATATATAGACAGATATATAAATACACAGATCATATAAAGTGCTCTATCTGACTCATAAGTGCTATGTAAAAAATTCTGATAACTATACTTGAAGAATATTATGATGATGCTGAGTCAAATGGCACATGCCTGTAATCCCAGCACTTGGGAGGCAGAGGCAGGAGGATCATAAGGTCAAGTTAATCCTGAACTATATAGTGAGATGGTATCTCAAAAAAAAAAAAAAACCTAAAAAGAATGTAATGATGGATGTAAGAATATAAAGCACTAATAAAATGATTAGCATCATGAAAACTCACTAATGAGATTAAAAAAAAAAGTGGGGCTTTTATGAGCTCCATGAAAGCAAGACCCATTTCTGTCTTGTCACAGCTGGCACCTGGCCCCTGGTGTAATTGGGCTTTTATATATATTATTCAATGAATGAGCACTTCCCATAATTTTTGAAAGGAAAGAGTGTTTTGTGAACCATTAAGTGTGTTAGAAATGATGCTGTTGTAAGCACTGCTTAATATTATGTTCCATTCATTCTTTAAATGTCATTAGGTATCTCCTATGTACCAGGCACTTATTCTAGGTTCTAGAGATTCAACAATAACAAGATAAAATCCCTGCCCTGTGGAGTTTGCATTCTAGTATGGAAGACAGATAATAAACATGTATCAGACAAATATATGATACAATTCCAGGCAGTAATAAGTGCTGTGAGCAGAAGTAAAGCAGGGTAGGTATGTAAAGTATGAGAGGGGAAAAGATATTTTGCCTATGTTGTTGTTGTTAGGTGCCATGGAGTCGGTATCCGACTCATGGCAACCCTCATAGGGTTTTCAATGGCTGTTTCGGGATTGCCTTGGGAGTGGATTGCCAGGTCCTTCTCCCATTTTTGCGGGGATGGGAATTGAACTCGGGCCCTCAGAGTCTGCAGCGCAGTGCTCTACCAACTGAGCTAAATCCCAGCCCACATTTTGCCTATAGTTGTCAGGAAAGGCTTTACAGAGTTCTGAATTAAGTCAGGAAATGAGACCCTGGAAGATTAAGAAGAATTCTAAACAAAGGAAGTAGCAAGTGCAAAGGCCCTGAAATGGGCACATTCTTACCTTTTGGGAGGAACATGAAGGAGATCAGACTGACAAGGCCAGAACGAGAACAGGATGGCTAGAAAGCAAGGATAGATCTAGATTTTGTGAATGGACTTGCGTCCCAGGTTACCAATTAGTTACCAATTACTATTGTAATAATCTGAAAGTAAGGCTCTGGTGGACCAAGGTGGTATGAGGAAGGTGTAAGAAGTGCTCAGATTTGGGATACATTTTTATAATAGACAAAGGATTTGCTTAATTAATGGATGTTGAATAAAGGAATAACAGTTATGGATAATTCCAAGGTTTTTAATTTGGGCATCTAGGTGAATGTAAATGCCTGTAACATAAATGGAAAAGAGTAAATGGGGAAGAAATCAAAGAACAGCAAGCATAGGCCATATATGTGGATTAACAGGGGAAGGGGATAGAGGCATAGAGAACCTCAAATGGCCACCTGTAGCCACTGAATATAGCCTAAACCTCATAGTCAGCCTGGGGTGTTTGCTGAAGTCTGCTGACATCTGCTGGCCAATCTAGGACATTTGCCTGTGGACCGCATGGTCCATGTAATTAGCCCTAGTTGCTGTACTTCCTGGGTGTTACCTGTGATTCCCAGGGCTGTAGTAAAGGTCACTCGGATGGCAGCTGTAGTCCTATAAATGTATATCACTCTAAGACTTTGCATAGTGACTAAGACAGAGTGTACCACGTGTAAATATCTATTGGATTATAGCATGAATATGTGATTGAATGAATGGATTTAAAAAGTTAATCACTCTTTTATACACACACCATGGCTCTCCAAGATCTCCCTAGACCTGGTCATGGTGACACACACCTGTAATCCCAGTACTTAGGAGGCCAAGGCAGAAGAAGCGTGAGTTCAAGGCCAGCCTGGGCTATAAACATAGTGAGACCCTCATCTCAAAAAAAAAGAAAAAAAGAAAAAGAAAAAAAATGATCTCACTGGAATACAGTAAAGATATGTTCAAATATGATGTCAAGTGAGAATTTAGGTTGTATGCTATAGAGGCTTCTTTAATAATTATTTTAAAATAGCAACAGAAGACCTCTGGTTTTCATAGGCCAGAAGCATTTTTACTTCAAGCAAACATAAAAGTAACTCTGCCTTCAAATCATCAATAAAACCTTGAGAGGGAAAAAGCTAAAATTCTTTTAAGAATATGTTATCTGCATGTTCAATATGGAAAAAATGTACTAAAACTTGTGGGCATAGTGGCATGCACCTTAATCCCAGTGACTCAGGAGGCTGAGGCAGGAGGATCACAAGTTCAAGACCAGAGACAGCCTGGGTAACTTAGTGAGACCCTGTCTCAAGATAAAAATAAAAAGTGGGCTAGAGGTGCTGACCAGTAGTAGACTACTTGCAAAGTATGTGCAAAGCCCTAGGTTCAACCCCCAAGTAAAGAAAGAAAGAAAGAAAGAGAGAGAGAGAGAGAGAGAGAGAGAGAAGAGAAGAGAAGAGAAAGGGAGGGAAGAAAGAAAAAGAAGAGCTAGACTGAATGATAAAAACACAAATTAATATAATTATTCAACAATATTATTTATGTTCTCTCAGAAAAATACTTCTAGTGGCTGGCTCTCCACAGGGATGTAGAAACAGCCTGGTTATGAAACTGGACTCTGGAGGGCCTTGATCCAAATAGGAATCTGCTTTCCTTCCAGTCTCTTACATCTTTTCTTCTGATTCTGTTATGGGATCTTGAATTTAACAAGGCACTACATGATGCAATGGGCTGGGGTTTAGCTCTGTTGGTAGAGTGCTGCTCTGCACTCTCTGAGGCCCTGGGTTTGATCCCCAGCACCGCAAAAATGGGAAGACTTGACAATCCACTCCTGTAGCAATCCCAAAACAACCAGCCACTAAGAACTCTGTAAGGGTCTCTGAGTCGGACCTGACTTAATAGCTCCTAACAACAACATGGTGCAAGAAGACATGGAGAGCAACTGGAATCAGTGAAGCAAGGTTTATTGAAAGGAAGGAAAAAGGGAGGTACAGAGGATGAGCAAGAAAGTTGCCCCTAGACAAGCTGTGGAGCAGGCTGCTCAAAGGAGAGTCGACACTTTAGTTAGTGGCTGTGGCTTCTTTTACAGTAGCCTTCTCAAGGCAGCTAATCTCAGACTGACATGGAAATGTGAAATAATCATCGAAGTGAAAGTGAGTGTGAAATAACATCAAAGTGAGAGTGACTTCTGCAGCTATTTACAATGGCCCTGCCTACTGTTAGCAGGTTATTTGCTTCCTTATGTCAGGATTCTGTGGTGGAATTCAAAGGACTTTCATTCCACTTCTGTATGAGTTAACAGTTTTGTTCTGTATGGGCCAAAAATAGTCTGAGTTAGTTTTTAGTCACCCTTGCCTTCATCTCCTGTGGCTCATATCTAACTGCTCCCTAACAGTCCATCTCACATCAGTGTGGGTCTCCCCTCCTCCAGGGCTGCTATGAATTGATCTCTGGACCAATGAACCGACACGCCTGGGGCGTTGCCTGGTTTGGATTTGCCATTCTCTGCTGGACTGTGAGTACTGCCCTGCATACATTTTATTTCTGAAAGGGTGATGATAAAGAGAGACCTTGAGTTCACCACTAGTTCCTTCAGTTGCACTAAAAGTTAGGGAAAGAAAATCTCACAGGTGAAAGCTAATCAGGAAACTTTAGACACCAAGAACAAGGACAGTGGGTTCCCTTGAGGTGAAGGGAGTCGAGTTCCCTACCAAGGAAAGGATATACCCCACTAACCAAATGCTCCTTCTGGCTGCCTGGGATTCACTTGCTCCCAGGGGCTGGACAGCCTCTTGCCCTCGCCTGGATTCCCACTGAACTCCAGCCTGCTGCCACAAGTCTCAGGGTCTCATTAATTCATTGCAAGTAGATCTCAAGGGCTGTCCTGCCAACTGTCTAGATGGCTGCTGCCCAACACTAACCCACCTAGCTCCTTCCAAAGACCAGCCTCCACCAGTCTCATAATTTGTTGCTGCCCTTTTTATCTGACACACATGCAACAAGAGCTCAGACCTCTGGCTCTCAGCCCTGGCTGCCTATTAAAACCTCATGGAGGAGTTTAAAACAAACCTCCCCATGCCTGGACCTCAGCCTCTAAAATCCTGATTCAGTTGGTCTGGGGATGAGGCTCAGTCTTTTTTTCTTTTTATTTCTTTTTCTTTTTCTTTCTTCTTCTTCTTTTTCTCTCCTACTCCTCCTCCTACTCCTCTTCCCCTTCTCCTTCCTCTTCCTCTCCTCCTCCTTCTTCCTCCTCTTCCTTTTCCTCCTCCTCCTTCCCCTCTCCCTCCCTCCTCCTCCTCTTTTGGCTTCAAATTCACAATTCTCCTTCCTCGGCCTCTCAAGTCCCTGGGATTACAGACATGTGCCATAGCACTTGGCTCCTATTGTTTAATTGAACAATCAGGAGTGTTAAATAGCCTTATCTAAAGGTAATCATGAATATTCTTTTGATACTACACCAAATTCTATACGTTTTTTTTTTTCCCTTGCAGTACTGGGGGTTGAACTCAGGGTTTTGCACTTGCATGCTTTACAAGTGCTGTGCCACTGAGCTGCACCTCAGCCCATTTTTTGAGTTTTTTTGAGATAGGGTCTCACTAAATTACACAGACTGCCTCTGGTCTCTGCGATCCTCATGCTTTTGCCTCCTGAGCCACTGAGATTACAGGTGTGCGCCACTGTACCTGGCTCTATAAGTTTCTTTAAGATCAGTTGCAATATGGAATCAAACTATGTTAATTAATTTGTCATACATTAAAATACATTACACTGTTACATTAAAATACATTATACTGGTTTCTCTTATCCTTTGTGCAACACAAAGAAATCACATTCATTAATACTGTCATATTGGAAAAGACCTCAAGCACTGGGATGCTCTCAAGCTCAGGGTGACAGATCAGTTTTCCGAAGATTTAATTTTTTGCTTGAAACCTCAAGTTTGTCATTGGCAACACCTTGATCAATTGTTTCCCTTAGGATTACAAACTTACTTTGTATATTTTTGAGAAAATATGGGCCCAAATATCTAAGTCTGTATAGTGATATCTTGTTTGTTGGTCTTTGTTTTCCAAATAAAAATGGTGTTTCATGAAAAAAATAAAAGGCTAGGTCAGTGCACAACCCAATTACACAAGTGCTTTCTTCCAGATAACCATATTTCATATGCCATGGAACTGGCTTATACATATTTCCTTATTGCCATACAAAATATTTAAAAGATGTATACTCAAAGGTCAAAATATAATAAAATTAGTAGTTCTTACTGATTCATTATGGGAGAAGGACCTGGCAGTCCATTCCCAATATAATCACAAAACAATCTGCCATTGAAAACCTATGAATGGCAGAGAAGCACTGACATCATGCCAGCCATGGCACAGTATTGGGGAGTGTTTTGTTCTGTTGTACACAGGGATCGCTATGAGTTGGACCCAACTTGACAGCACCTAACAGCAATAACAACTGACTCATTACTCACTGGGCTGGGATTTAGCTCAGTTGGTAGAGCGCTGTGCTGCAGTCTCTGAGGTCCCGAGTTCAATTCCCAGCGCCGCAAAAATGGGAAAAGGACCTGGCAATCCACTCCCAAGGCAATCCCAAAACAGTCTGCCATTGAAAACCCTATGAGGGTTGCTATGAGTCGGATACCGACTCGACGGCACCTAACAACAACAACAACATTACCCACTGAGGTCAATCTCAAGTTAACCAGCATTTTTTTCCTCCAAGTGCATAAATGCCTACTAACACTGTTTAGTGCCTCCGCTTTGATTCGTGCTAAGACTTCAGTAGTGTCACCACCCACTGTGTGTGCACCATCAGTGCCAAAGTGAAACAGGGAAAAGGCAAATAAGGCCTTGCTATTATATAAATATTCTTGACATCATGGCCTCCTCAAGATGTTTGTGAACCATGCTTTAAGAAGTTACGCTGGGCGAGGTGGCGCACGCATATAATCCCAGTGACCCAGGAGGCGGAGGCAGGATTGCAAGTTCAAGACCAGACGGAGTCTGCATAATTTAGTGAAACCTTGTCTCAAAAAAAGGTAAAACAATGGGCTGAGGGTGCAGCTCAGTGGCCCAGCACCTGTAGAACATGCAAGCGTGAGGGCCTGGGTTCAACCCACAGTACAGCAAAAAAAAAAAAAAGTTCTCAGAGGTGGAAAACTGAATAAGGCAGGAAAGAGAGTGAAAGCTGCTTTTTCCAGAGGTTTTTAATGATCCCTCAATCCACCCTCCTAGGATATGCAGCACCTGTGTACAAGTCTGTTGTGCAACTACTCCACTGCAATATATCTACCTCTTCTAGAAGGTTGGGGACCAGGTTTTCTTTGTTCCCCAGCATCTAGCATAGCACATAGTCAGGGCTCAGTAATTTGTTAAGTGAATGAAAAATGGTAACAGGGATTTTTCTATCCATGCCATATTACAAGGAACTATATTTAAAAGCTCTTGAGTATCTTAGAACCCCAAACCAGTGGGAATCCTTCATATTTCCACAAGTATCAAATGGATTCTAGATATAGTAAATCTCATATGAAATTCAAAAGAGGGAAGGAAAAGGAACTAAAGGTATTGAGCATCTGCTATGGATAAGATGCCATGCCAAACAGGAAATCACCACAATGGTAGGTAGCCAGTCTCCCATCTGACAAGGAACAGTGTTTGAGAAGCACTCTTAGGCATGTCCAGTTCACTGCTGCTCCTGCAGGCTTTCTCACAGTGTCAGCACTGAAGACAGCAGCCTGGGTTGGCTTTGGGTAAGTTTCTCTGCCTCTTAACAGAGTTTTGGAAGCAACAGTGCCTGATGCATACAAGTTCTCTTAGGAAACATTAGCTCTCTTATATTTATTTTAGAGATATAGAAACTGAGGGTCAGGAAAGTTGAGTGACCTGGCTACAGTCCACTGGTAGTTTTAGATGCCAAACCTAAAACTGAGGCTAGGTATTCCAACTCCTTCTGTGAGTTAGATATCCTGGATTCTGTAGTGTTCCACTACAATTCCAGGTCACAAGTATTTTGGGAAACAAGGGAAGTCCCATGGTGGGGAGGCTCAATACTGAAAGCAAAAAACTCTTATCTCCAAATGGTACCTACTAGAAACAGGAACACAAGAGAGGGTAACTAGCCTAGATGGCAAGAGGAAAAGTTTTCCCCAGGGAGATAGTTAAGCACAGAAGTGAGAAAGGCCATCTCAGAAGTCAGGGTGTCTAGGATGAGAATGGAGGTGGGAAAGTGGGGAACAGGAAGTTGCTCTAAGTGGCATGTAATAAGCCATACTTTGGAGCAGATGGGCTCAGTGTCACATCTGGCCCCATGATGTTGCTAAAAGAAAAATTACTCTTAAAAAGCTAGTGTTGCCGGGCATTGTGGTGCAGGCCTGTAAATCCAGTAACTCGGGAGACTGAGGCAGGAGGATCACAAGTGCAAGGACAGAAGCAGCCTGCACAACTTTAGCAAGACCCTGTCTCAAAATAAAATAATAAAAAAGGAGCTGGGCATGCAGCTGAGTGGTAGAGCACTTGCATAGCATGTTTGAGGCCCTGGATTCAATGCCACTATACGTCAAAACAAAAAAAAACAGAAACAAATAAAAATCCTTTAAAAAGTAAAAATAAAAATCTAGTGTCACCTAAGCCTGAGGAAACCTAACTTCATGTTTTTTTCAAGTAGGAGACATTCCTAAACCATTTTCTTTTTTTCCCCTTTTTATTCTAGTTTTGGGTTCTCCTGGGTACCATGTTCTACTGGAGCAGAATTGAGTATTAAGCCCAGAGGGTCACCACCATCACTTCCTCCTCCAGTGACTCTGCATTTGGTGCTGGAACCTGCTGTCTCCCCATATCCCACATCTGTGCTTCACAGTAACATTTGCATGTCTTCCTCAAATTTCTATGTGAGAGGGAATGGAGTTCCTTTAGGATCTTGGGCTCTTGCAATACTCAGAAATAGTATTTTTCATCGGAGTCTAACATTCTGCAACATTTTTATGGATGATAGGATGGAAAACTTGCAAAGTGGAGACAACTTTTCCTATTTACTTTTAATTTGGGGGCATAAAGACATTCAAATGAACCTGTATTGTCACAGTAAGACAGGTCTGTATTGCTCTGTATAGCAAATCTGAGTAGCAAATAGCCTGTACTTCTCACTGTTTCCCAAAAGAAATCTTTCAAGGTTTATGTTTATCTTAGTATTGTCTGGGTGAAGAGAAAGGAAGAGATTGCTAAAAGGTACCTTTTACCTCTTGTTCTGTGGTGGCTCTTGTCTACAGAGACTCTGGTGATTCTCTGGAAGCTGCCTTCATGTCCTTTTATTCTCTAGAACAATCTTTAGTTAGCAACGGTTCAAATTTCCTTTCATGCCTTGCACAGTGATACATGTTTAGTGACCTCAATTCTCTGTTAATTAAAAGTATGTGGACTTTGGGACATAGAAGCAGCCGGTTATATATTGACTCAGTCTTTGGCCTAAATGGTCTCCATTTTAAACATCTTTCAAACAGGTGAGACTCAGGCCAACTATTAGAATGGGTGATTTATGGGGACTTTTGTTTGCTGTCAAAATATTTATCTTCTCAACTACATTTCCGTTTGTGGTCCTGAAGGAAGTTCTTATAATTCACCATTTGTTTCGCTAATCTTATAAATAAAGGGGCCTTTAAAATATGTTCACTTTCGTTTGTTTCTACCAGTGTCATAATTGGTCCTATATGAGTCTAACCAAATGGAGTTTCCAACAGAAGAGCCTGGCCCATGGGAATTGAAGTGGAGAGAAGGAAATGGCCTACACAAACGCAGTTCCTGCTGGCCACCAGCTCACAGGAAAAGGGCTGGAATTCTATGTTAACTTTTACTTTTCACTGCTGTAGCTGTACCACTGTGGTGTCTGATCCTGTCAGATCTTGGAACTTAAGCAGGGTTGGGCCTGGTTAGTACTTCGATGGAAGACCACCAGGAAACACCAGGTGCTGTAGGCTTGGGAGAAGGATCCAGCAACTCACTCCCAAAAAACAATCCACCATTGAAAAGCCTATGAATAACAGAGAGGCACTGACAATAGTGTTTCACCGTTGTACACAGGGTCACTGTGAGTCAGATACCGACTCGATGGCACCTAACAACAACACTTAGCCCAGAAGTGTTGGTGGAGCTAATGCCCTTCAAATTCTTTTCCCCCTGCACCTGGAGGAAGAAATGCAATGCACACGTCTTGATTCTCAGTTTCACCAACTAGAGCCAGCTTGCCCTCTCCCCAGTGCCTCTCCTTGACTCTCCTAAGGAAGACACCTGGCTCCTGGAGTATCAGGATGATACCTGCGCTTGGTTGAGAAGCTTCTCTGGGGTCTTAGAAAAGGGGAGGGGATGGAAGGAGCTTACTGGGGCAAAGCTTTTTATTTCCTTCCTTTGCTCTCCTGTCTGCTGCCTTTTTCTTCCACCATTAGCTAGGTTTTCCAGTAGTGCCCCCGAGCTCCCCACTGGCTATTTCCTGCCTCAAACCCACTCCTACCTTCCCTCCCAGGGCTTCATACTCCAAAATGCACTCTACCTACAAAATCTCCTTCTCTTGTGATTGGAGCTCAGCTAGGTCAAGGGAAAACCTTTCATACTAAGGGGAAAGTGACAACTAGTCCCCATTCTTAATCTCTGCAGATTTTTCCATGATAATGGAAATTGATATTTAGTTGGTGAAAAACACAGCAATTGTAGGAGCCAGAGCAAGCTACTGTAGGGCAAGATGGCCCATCTACTCCTCCTCAAATCTTGAGCCCTGACCTTCCTCTCAAACAGTAACCAGGAAGACAAAGGGCCTTCAGTTAGTCTCTTCCCTCTGCCCCTCTCCAGTTAGCTTCCTACCTGGAGCATCAGCACCATGCTCTGTAGAAGGTACAAATTCCACTATGGATGGGGATGGGTTTTTGTCCTCCCCAAATAAACAAGCCTCTGAACCCAGGCACCCACCAGGCCAGACCTCCAGTGTTTGTGGAGGATCCCCCTGCGGAGAGCATCCAGCCATTCAGACTCCTGAGCTGACTACTGCAGGGTCATCAGGTTAACCTTGAGGCAGTTCCTGTTTTGCTGCCTCCTCTTTCCACCCCTGCCCTCTTCCCTGGAGGCCCAGCCTTCCTGCTTCCCTTCCTTTTGGCTCCTGGGACTGAGTGGGGCTCACTGCAAGCGCCAGACCCCAAACCACAACTCAGGAGGGCCCAGGCCCAGCGTCCTAGCCCAGGGAGACAGAGCAGAGCAGAGTGCTTGGCTCTGGGGAGCTGGTAGCTGCTGGGCTTGAGACAACCCCTGACAGAGCCATCCTGTGAAAGCTTCCTCTTCTCCAGATAGCAGTCAGCCTGCTGATCAGGTTGGCAAAGAACAATTATTGCCTCACACCAAAAATATGTCAGGCTAACTCTGGGGTAATTTTTACTTGATTGATGGGTCACTCCGCTCTCTCGTTGACCATTTCCTTCCTCAGATGGCCATTCAGGCTCCTGGCAGGCTATTCACATTTAATGTTTGAAAGCTCACCACTCCTATTTGTCAGCCCTGGAACTTTTCTCTTCCTATACCAGCTGGAATAAACAGAATCTGCTTCTGTTTGAAGCAGCAGATCACTTTCCAGCTACCCCTACAGGAAAGAAGGAATAATGTTATACAAACTTGAAAATCTAATCTGCTCTCAACCTCACCGCCACCACCCATTTATCTGATTGACAAGCTGTTCCACAGCTGAGGAAATAGAAACTAACCCTGTTTCTCGTTTCTATGGAGTGAATAATTGCTTTTCTCCTTTTGTATCTGGTTTTCCTTCTAGTCTTTCTTCCCTGTTTCACCTCACTCAGATCCTTATCAACTCCTGCAAGACAGTCAGAGAAACCCAGTGGAGACTCAGTGTAGGCTACTGAATTTGCATTCCCCAGTGACATTTTATCATAAGGCTCAGGTGGTCACATTCAATGAGGAGATCTAGAAACATCTTGGAGAAAGGCAACATTGCTAAGACACACATAGCTGCCTGGCTTCTTCCATCTACCCTTCCCCCAGCCTACAATCCTCAAGCCCCACCACATACATCTTTAGGAATCAATGCCCTTTCTACTGGTCTCTTCACTGAGTTTCTATTGAAAAAGAAGACAGAGCCACCCCAACATTCAAATGAGAGCCTGGCAGCATGGAGTGGCTCTGCTCTTCAGGATCCTACTAGACTTAAACAGTCTCAGAAGACCAATATCAGATCAGGCTGCTGTAAGATCATGAGAAAATGAGGCAAAGCAAGGCCACTTCATAATTATGTCCAAGCACATAAACAAGATCACTTAGATCTTGTGGTTAGATCTGGCATCTAAGCACAAAATACCAAACATCTTTCTTGGCCAAAATGAGTGTATGCTGCAACTTAACAATGACAGTTTTATTCTCCATGTGTCTCCTTCGCCACAAGCAAAACTTACTGAGATACACAATCATCGACTTGCCTCTGCTTTTTGACAGCATCCAATATAAAGAAACCCTGCTTCCTTGAACCCTTAGCAAATCACCCAACCAAAGCCCAAATGCTATCCTAGGTTCCTTCTAATTCCCTTTTACTGACTCACTCTGTGTTTCCCCCAAGGGATATTCTCACTCGCTGCAATGAGCCTTAAAAAAAACTTTTATTTTTTTTTCACAATAGAACTCTCAATCTTACTCCTTCTGTCTAATCAGAATTGTGTGTCTTTGCCCAACATCTAACCAATTTTTTAAAAATCTATATATGTGTTCCTAGGGGCTAGGGTTTGGGGGCTGTGGTTTAGCTCAATTAGTAGTGTTCTGCTCTGCACTCTCTGAGGACCCAGTTTCAATCCCCAGCACCGTAAAAATGGGAGAAGGACAAAGCAAACTACTCCTGAAGCAATCTCAAAACAATAAGCCATTGAAAACCCTCTGAGGGTCACCATGAGTCGGACCTGACTCAATGCCACCTAACAACAACAACAAGAACAGGGGGTGGGGTTTAGCTCAGTTGGTAGAATGCTGCTCTGCACTTCCTGAGGACCCAGGTTTGATCCCCAGCACCACAAAAATGGGAGAAGGATGTGGCAGTCCACTCCCAACACAATCAGCCATCGAAAAGCCCTATGAGGGCTGCTATGAGTCAGACATGACTCGATGGCACCTAACAACAACAACATCCTTATACTACAAACCACTGAACATGGAACTATTTAAAATAATTTTGGCAAAGGAGAACTGATGAATTTACCTGAATATTCTCTACCTTGTAAGATATGTTGATAGCTCTTGACAGGGACTATATTAGGTATAGGACTTAAATGACGGTGGACATTTCGAGTCTGGCAGAAAATGTCTGTCATCTCCCTCAAAAGACTATTCACAGAGATTTGGGGGTTCCCAGGAAGTTTATGCAATTAGGAGCTGTTTGGGTGGAAGTGAGGGGGCCAAGGGCAGAGTAACTGGAAGGCAGTCTGGAAAAAAGCTTGAAGGGACCAGATGAGAACTTAAATTACTTTCTTAGAGTCTAAAAGATAGCACACCTCAGCAGGAGCTGGGACAGGAACATAGATACAGGAAAATGAACTCAAAGAATGAAGCAGGCCAGATGAAGCCAATGCAGTGTAATGGTCATAAAGTCAGAGGACTAAAACTTGGCCTTGACTCTGCCATTTCCTAGTTGTAGAATTTCAAGCAATGACCCACCTGTCCTGGATCTCCACTTCCTCATCTGTCCCTCTTATGTTAAGAGTCTGCAGCAACAATAAAGTATCTGTAAAAAAATCACAATCGGAAAGTGCCATAAAAATGAACACTAGCATAAGTGAGAAAAAAACAATAAAAACTATAAAGTTGCATACAATAGTTGTTAGGGAGTTGTGATGTCCAAAGAGTCTGCACCCATATAACCTCAGCAATTATAACAGGGATGACAATTTGTACAATATTCAAAATGTTTGGCCTCTTTATAGCAATCAACTATAACCAAACACACAGGGCAGGAATTGTCCCTTTGAAGCCAGACTCCCCTGCCCTGCTGTAAAGTGAGAAAGAGGATGGCAGCAATTAGCAAGCAGGTGGCCATAGGCCTCCAGCCAGTCACTGGGCCTTGGACTCCCAGCACCCGTCCGGTGACACACATGTGGCAGGAAGGTCCTAAAAATCATCTTCCAGTTCAGGAAATTTCAGAACAAGGCATTGAAATGACCTGTACATTATCCGGGTTGAAAGAATTATCTGAAGAAAAGTAGAAGGCATAGTTTTGTGGTTTTCAACATGAAAAAAAATGCAGATGCCTTGTTAAATGCCAAAAAAACAAAACAAAACAAACAACAACCAAAAAAATCCAGGGAGTTTCTATATGGTATTAGCTATTATTCTGTTGCTATTAAGTAGGAAATTGAGTTTTCAATATGAATCCTCAAATTCCCTGCACACCATTCTCTTCCATTACCTCCTCAACCATGTCCTGGGACCCACAGCCTCCAAAGTGCAGTCTGTTCACACCTTCATCACTAAGGGAACTGGGACAGAATGTTAAAGGAAGATCTTGGAGAAAAGAGGGGAAGACAAGAGGAAGACTTACTTCCTATACTATGTCCCAGTAGCAAATGGACCAAGAATGAATCTTTTATAAGATTTGGGAAGAAAATATGAAAACCCATGAGTACTATTTTGCTAAATAAAGAAAAAGACAGAACTTCTACTCCATGCACTGAGTTAAAGGTAAGCCTGTTATATCTATAAAATGTTATCATCCTTTCAAATTCTCCTTCCCTAATTGGGTGGTCACTCCTCTTGTCCTTTCTGGCCACTCTAAACCTTCCTATTCCCTCTTCCTGCTTGGGAAGGATTAATATTATTTGCACTTACTGGCTGGCACTCATTCATGTTAAATTGTGCTGATGTCATATAATATTGATGGACTGAGAACCACTAGGACACAGTTGCATAATACTTAAGAACATTTGTATCTACTTTATTTATGTGTCTATTCACTCACCTAGGCAAACAAAATATTCCATGGCTGTTCCGACCCAGTAATAGAATAGCTCCTGTTACCTTCCTTCAACTCTCTCGCACGCTCTCACCCCCTCCCCAGGAAGCTCAGCAGTACTGGCAGCTTCTCTCCCAAATCACTGCAGCCACCCAAGTCAGTGCCCCAGGCCTACCATCATTCCAAACCAAAGGATTCCCAAAGCCTGGGCACCTTAAGAGCTACCTGCACATATGCCTGACGCACAACAACCAGGCACACCCACACACCAACCCTGCTATTCCCACTATCAGTTATGGAAAAAGACAAAGCCCCAGAAGATGGAGAAAAACCAGGACCTGGAAAGGCCAGAGAACAAGACTCAGAGATGTCTCTATGGAGCTGGTTGTCCAAGGAAGTCAAATACAGAACTGGGGAGAGGAACAGGAGGTGAGAGACAGAGATGAGGGTTCTGTTTCATTCATTCTGTTTTAAGCTGTTTTAAATGGTGGATACAGAAAGGAATACATCGTTAGCCTCAAATAAGTAAAAAACAAGACTGGGCACCCAAAGCTGTTTCATATTTTACTACAGAGGTACTTTCTAGATGTATTATTAGTTGATATGTAATTTATAAACTGCTAATTTATATCCTACATGTACAAAATTACAAAAATGCTTTAAAAACTAGTATACAATGTATTCTCTGCCGGGCTATGACTGGAAGGTAGAGTCCAGCGCAGAGTCTCAGTAGCAGCAGGTGGCACAGCTGTGGCTGCCAGTTCATCTGACACTCTGTCCTCAGGCCACCTCATCATTCCCAAGTTCATTGCATCTAGTTCTTCTCCATTCTCCTCTCTTCTGTGGCCTTCTCACTTAAGACCCACAGCTTCATAGATGACCGCTCAGGAAAAATGAGTAACAGAAATACATCGCCGTACCTTACTATCTAGAACAAGAACAATTCTGGTTTTCTGAAACATTCGGCAATCTAATGTCCCATAATGTATCTATCCAAACTTAGGTAGACCTTCAACCAGAATTCTCAAGTAGCCTTCCTTACATCCTCTGTGTCATTTTTTAAAATTTAGTCCTTCTAGTACCTGTATTACAATATTTAACCTTCATGACCAAAACAACTAAGAAAGCTCTCTTGTTACAATGGCTCTATATTCCCCATCCCTAGGAGCTCTGCTGAAAAAATACAAAAAGGAAAAATTCATCCCAATAATTAGCTTCAACAAGTTCTTAAAGTGTGCTACTAGGGAAAGTCTCTAGGCCAAAATTATTGCAATCAAATAATCATTTTTCTGAATCACCAAAAGATCCAGGGTCATGCACCAGACCAAAAATCCACTGTGAGGTTGATATATAAAGGATTGTACTCCACAGACAGTAATTTGTAAGAACAACTTGTCAAGCCGTCTCTTCTCCAGACTCGTGACACTTGGTGTAGAAGCTTCATCCTAAAGATAAAAAGAGCAAATGTGAATGATAAAACAAGAATTTAACATGTCTCCATTGCTTTTTGTCTTGCCCCAAAAGGTGGCAAAAGTGTTTTTATAAATACATTAAAAAATCAGAGCAGGTTAAAACAAATAATGATGCACCTCAGGCTCTTAGACAAACAAGAGTAAACAAAACCCCAAATCAGTAGACTGAAAGAAATAATAAGGAGCAGAGCAGAAATTAATGAAATCAAGACTAAAAAAACAACAAAAAGAACAGATGAAATAAATAGCTGGTTCTTTGAAAAGATAAACAAGATCAACAAACCCTTAGCCAAATTAACCAAAGGAAAGAGAGAGAAGACTCAAATTAAGAAAAAGAGAGATGAAAAAATGACCATTACAACAGATTCCAATGAAATCCAGAGAATTGTTAAGGAATACTTTGAAAAATTATATTCCAAAAAACTTGAAAACTTAGATGAGATGGATAAATTCCTAGACACATATGACCTGCCAAAATTAAGTCAAGAAAATATAAACAAGCAGACCTGTAATTAGCAGCAAGATTGAAGCAGTAAAAATGAGTCTGCCAACAAAGAAAAACCCAAGACCAGATGTATTCACTGCTGAATTCTACAAGACTTTTAAGAAGAATTAACACCAATGTTTCTCAAGCTATCCCATAAATACAAATGGAAGGAACACTACCACATTCATCTATGAAGCCAGTATTACCCTGACAGCAAAACCAGATGATACATCAAAAAAAGGAACACTACAAACCAATTTCCCTCATGAATCTACATGCAAAAGTCCTTAATAAAATACTTGTAAATTGACTTCAACAACACTTTAAAAAGATCATACACTATGATCAAGTTGGTTTCATTCCAGGGATGCAAGGCTGGTTCAACATATGCAAGACAATAAATTAATACAGCATATAAATACACTCAGAAACAGAAAACATATGATTCTATCAATAGATGCAGAAAGACCTTCGACAAAAGCCTGATAAAAGTCTTGAAAAAACTAGGAATTGAAGGAGCACTGCTGCTGTTGTTGTTAGGTGCTATTAAATCAGGTCCCATTCATAGCAACCCTCATAGGGTTTTCAGTGGCTGATTGTTTCAGGATTGCCTCAGGAGTGGACTGCCACATCCTTCTCTCCTTCTTGCAGTGCTGGGGATCAAACTCAGTTCCTCTCTTTGGAGCAGCATGCTACAAACTGAGCTAAACCCCAACCCAGATTGAAGGAGCACACTTCAACATAATAAAGGCAATATATGAAAAATATATAACCACATCACACCAAATGCAGAAAAACTGAAAACATTTCCCAAAGAATCAGGAAGAAGACAATGGCGTCCACTCTGTCCACTGCTATTCAATTTAGTAATTGAACTATTAGCTATAGCAATAAAATGAGAGAAAGAAATATAAGGGATCTAAGTAGGGAAAACAGAGAAGGATATGGCACTCCACTCCCTGAAGCAATTCCAAAACATTCAGCATTGAAAACTCTATGAGGGTCACTATGAATTGGATTCAACTCAATGGCACCTAACAACAACAACAACAAATAGGAAAGGAAGAGATCAAATTACCTATTTATAGATGATATGATCCTATACTTGTTGTTAGGTGCTATCAAGCCAAGTCTGACTCAAAGTGACTCAATACACAACAGAATAAAACACTCCCTGACATTGTGCCATGCCCAATGGTTTTCAATGGCTGATTGTTTGGGGATTTCTTTTCGGGAGTGGGCTGCCACATCCTTCTCCCATTTTTGCCGTGCTGGGCCTCAGAGAGTGCAGAGCCTCAGAGTGCACACAGTAGTGCTATACCATGTGAACCTAGCCCCCAGTCCTACACTTAAAATACCCAAAAGACTCCACCAGAAAACTCTTAAAGCTGATAAACATTTTCATCAACATAGCAGGATACAAAATTTACATATAAAAATCAGTAGCTTTTCTTAATACCAATAACAACCAGGTGGGGAAAGAAATCAGAAAAACAATTCCATTCACAATAGCTTCAAAACAAATAAAATACTTGGGAATAAACCTAACCAAGGAGGTGAAAGACCTCTACAATGAAAACTTTAAAAGATAAAAAGATCTCCTGTGCTCATGGATTGGAAGAATTAATGTTGAGAAAATGGCTATATTACTGAAAGCAATCTAGAGATTTAACACAATCCCCATCAAAATCCCAATGACATTCTTCACAGAAATAGAGAAAGAAATCCTAAAATTCATATGGAAGTACAAAAGACTCCAAATTAGTAAAGCAATCCTAAGAAGAACAAACAATGCAGAGGGCATCATAATTCCTGATTTCAAATTATACTACAAAGCTATAGTAACAAAAACTCCATTGTACTGGCACAAAAACAGACACGCAGATCAATGGAACAGAGTAGAGGATCCAGAAATAAACCTATGCAGCTCGTCACCTGATATTTGGCAAAGGTGCCAAAAATATAAATTCTGTAAAAAAAAAAAAAAAACCCTCTTCACCAAATGATGCTAGGAAAACTGCATATCCTCATGTAGAAAACTGTAACTAGATCCTTCTCTCACCTTGTACAAAAATCAGTTCAAAACGGATCAGAGATCTTAATGTAAAACCTGGGATTTTGAAACTGCTAGAGGAAAACATATTCACCTTAGCCATCCGGGAAATGCAAATCAAAACTACATTGAGGTACCATTTCATCCCAGCCAGAATGGTTACCATCCACAAAATAAATAACAACAAATGCTGCCGAGGATGCGGGGAGAAAAGAATACTATTATACTGCTGATAGGAATGCAGATTGGTACAGCCCCTATGGAAATCAGTATGGAGGTTCCTCAAAAAACTAACAGAACTAACCATATGACTGGACTATCCTACTCCTGGGTATATAACCAAAGGAATATAAGTCAATATACTACAGAGATACCTGCTTATCTGTATTTATTGTGGATTTATTCACGATAGCCAAGTTATGGAATCAACTTAGGTGTCCTCCAACAGATAACTGGATAAAGAAATTGTGGTATATATACACCATGGAATTTTATTGAGTCATAAAGAAGGACAAAATTAGGGCATTTGTTGGAAAATGGATAGAACTAGCACTTATCATTTTAAGTAAAATAAGCTAGACCCAGAAAGGTAAACATCAGATGTTTTCTCTCATATGTGGCTGTTAGGCTTCAATATATATTCATTATTAAAACATATAGGTCATGAAAGTAGGAGTCTACAAAGGAAAAGATAATGGACTAAAAAAGGGTAATGCGAGAAAGGAAAGAAAATATCACATATATTGCCTTCACCGCAAAATTGCAATGTACATATGTAGATTAATATACTTACAAAAAAACATGCAAGTAACAGGGGGACCATTCATGGGGAGGGAGACGATGGGGATGGGGAGGAAAGTGAA